>JACEFZ010005913.1:0-15139 GCA_014155875.1 Cepaea nemoralis | reverse complement strand
AAAATGGCAAGAGATCAAGAACATGTTTGATGGGTTGAATGAGAGGGACGTAATGAAAAAGGCCTGCAACAAGATGATGAAAAATTGACCAGATTTCAAACTGTATATGAATGTGGAAGCCATACAGCTTTCATAATCAGCTAAAAAAAAAAAAACATACTGACGGGAAAATAATCACCTGCCCTCTCCAGCCGCTTCTTGTGTCCTGGCAGCACAATCTCCAGTTCATCATAGAGTTCCTCGTTAGGTAAGGATAACTGGGCTATCTTCCTTAGATCTGTCAGTTCACTCTGAAGGAAGCTGATGAAGTAGTAACTCAGTGAGTTACTGCTGAGCCATGCATACACAGCATGTTCTGAACTGGGTCTATACACACGAGCTGGCATGATAAATGGTACATTGACTCATTCAAATCTATAACACTCTTGGGAAGTTAGTGGATACGTTACAACATCATTCAGGGATAGTAATATTAGAAGAGAGGCAGTCAGTGTAGTGAAGTAGATACACACATAAATAGCAATTGTCTGTGAATGAGATCAATGATGACAGTATCTTGTGAGGAAAATTGACTCACTGGGTTTGGGAATGCATTTCACTGCACTGTAAAACTATGCAGTTAGTGCTCCATTCTCCCCTTCAGAAGACACTAGGAGAAAAACAGCTCAATGCACAGTCCTCTATTCTCCCCCTTCAGAAGACACTAGGAGAACAGTTCAATACAAAGTGCTCCATTCTCCCCTTCAGAAGACACAAGGAGAAAAACAGCTCAATGCACAGTCCTCTATTCTCCCCCTTCAGAAGACACTAGGAGAAGAACAGTTCAATGCACAGTCCTCTATTCTCCCCCTTCAGAAGACACTAGGAGAATAGTTCAATACAAAGTGCTCCATTCTCCCCTTCAGAAGACACAAGGAGAAAAACAGCTCAATGCACAGTCCTCTATTCTCCCCCTTCAGAAGACACTAGGAGAAAAACAGCTCAATGCACAGTCCTCTATTCTCCCCCCTCAGAAGACACTAGGAGAAGAACAGCTCAATGCACAGTCCTCTATTCTCCCCCTTCAGAAGACACTAGGAGAACAGTTCAATACAAAGTGCTCCATTCTCCCCCTTCAGAAGACACTAGGAGAAAAACAGCTCAATGCACAGTCCTCTATTCTCCCCCTTCAGAAGACACTAGGAGAAAAACAGCTCAATGCACAGTCCTCTATTCTCCCCCTTCAGAAGACACAAGGAGAAAAACAGCTCAATGCACAGTGCTCCATTCTCCCCCTTCGGGAAGACACAAGAAGAACAGCTCAATGCACAGTGCTCCATTCTCTCCCTTCGGGAAGACACAAGAAGAACAGCTCAATGCACAGTGCTCCATTCCCCCTTCAGAAGACACTAGGACACTAGGAGAAGAACAGCTCAATGCAAAGTGCTCCATTCTCCCCCTTTGGAAAGACATTAGGAGAAGAGCAGCTCAATGCACAGTGCTCCATTCTCCCCCTTAGAAGACATTAGGAAAAGAATAGCTCAATGCACAGTGCTGCAATCTCCTCCTTCAGAAGACACTAGAAGAGAAACAGCTCAATGTCCAGCACTCCAATCTCCTCTTTCAGAAGACAGAAGAACTCAATGCAATGTGCTCCAATCTCCTCCTTGTGAAGACACTAGGAGAAGAACAGCTCAATGCATAGTGCTACAATCTCCTCCTTCAGAAGACACTAGGCGAAGAACAGCTCAATGCACAGTGCTCCATCCCCCTTCAGAAGACACTAGGAGATGAACAGCTCAATGCACAAACACTTTAGCACCAAGTGACAACTCAATGTGTGCATGCCAGAATCCAAAAATGTCACAATTATTCAGTTGTCAGTTGGTTTTGTAATGATGAAATTTTGTCAGGGCAGTGACCATTAGATGAGAGATGAAAGATTTGTGTGTGAGAAATACAGAGAGAGAGAGAGAGAGAGAGAGAGAGAGAGAGAGAGAGAGAGAGAGAGAGAGAGAGAGAGAGAGAGAGAGAGAGTAAGAAGATAGAGATAGAGAGAGAGAGAGAGAGAGAGTTAGATATAAAGAGGAACTTGTAATTTACGTCCCCAAGTCAAGGACGACAGGTCAACATTTTAGCCCAGCTATCCGGTGTAGGGGCTGAATCGCTTACCTCGGCATCAGCACTCTAAATGTTTAAGAACACGCATTCTTACCCATTCGGCCATGCAGACCTGCACCCCACTGGATGATGTTGGATGATGAACCGGGGGGAAGACGAAACAAAAAGTGCAGCACTATCTATTCCATCATGAACTTTTGACTACACTGATCTCCCAGACTTTAACCGTTAGTGAAAACAGAAAAACATGCAGACAACAAACATCTTTTTAGGACAGGTTTGCATGAAAGCATGGGAAGGTGCATTCACATGAATGAAGCACAGAGCTAGAGACCAGCAGTTAAGGAATAGCATAATCACAGAAGGGAGCTGCAGCAGTGTAGTGGCTAGATATTGGCCTGGTGGTCATGAGTTCGGATCCATTTCGGGGTGGATTTTTACAATTGGCCTGGACTCCCAGCCTTGGGATGTAAAAGTGGCTGCATTGAGACTGAACACATCATCTCAATCAATCAGGTGCCTTCTCCACAATGAAGGTTGGCTGCAATGGATCTCCAACACTGTCTGTCTCTCGCCTTGACTGTACATTCTGTCAGACAGATGTTCGTCCATCTCTTAATGTTATCTTCTCACTTGTATTGTTGTCTACCCCTTGCCTTTAACTTTACCCTTTAGTATGGTTTTTTTAATAAGAGTATTATGTCTTTTAACGTGGCCAAAATATTTCACTTGCCTCTTTTTTAATTCTTTCATCAACTCTCTGTTCATTCCCAGTTTTTCTAGAACCTCTGCATTTGATTGTTTCTGTTTCTATGAAATACAACACATTCTTCTCTATATCCACACCTCCAGGGCATATATTCCATTTTCTAGTTGCTTGTTACATGTCCAGGTTTCCGTGCGATACACATTATCTAAAGCGTGCTGATTGGTCTATACAAATATGGGTCAAGCATCATATGCACAAAGCACTTTAAGGCATATAAATGGGTCCTTTATAATCACCCACATCAACTGGCAAGGCACTTGACGATAATGTTATACTTACCAGAAGAGCACCATGGACAGAGAAACACCAATGAGCAAGTCATACAAGAAACATATTAAAACCGTAAACTGATTAGAGAAATTAGGTCAAACCTGTTGGGACACGTTAAAAAGAAATAAACTGGAGAACTTGGTGACAACTGGCAAGATTGAGGGGAAAAGAACATGGGGAAGGCAGATGAGTAAATATCTGGATGGTTTGGCCACGTGGCATGATCGAGACAAGAACATGGAGCTGATCCACGACTGGTGATTGTGTGGGATAGTAAAACATGACCGCCCATGCATTATTGGCATGGCACATGATGATGATGATACTTACCATGTGCTAAGATGGTAGAGATGTCTGACTGGCTGGTAACCATGATACTGTTTTCTAGATCAAATGCTGTCAAGTACGGTATATCTGACTCATCATCAAATCCCTTGATTGTAAACATCTCATGGTACTTCAACATTCCAAGGCTAGTGAGGAATGTCTTCACACCTTGTGTCATTCTAAAGGCTTCAACCTACACAGCCTCTTAGAAGTATGACTTTTTCTTTCCATTAAGCTGTGAAAATGTAAATGCAACTAGAATAATTCTCACTATAAAAGTGTGGAGGACAAGAGGAAACTACTAATGGTCATTTCTTATTAATAAGTCCATGGGCAGTGACATTGCTAGGTTTGTGGTAGTTATCATCATCCAGTGCCACAGTGGCATAATGGTTTATGGATTATTGTCATCACATGTCAATGTATTTATTATGTATGGTGATCGTGCATGTGTACACAGCCCGGACAGTAAAATATTAAAGATGCCTACTAGTTGTCATCACATGCTTGTGTGTGTGTGTGTGTGTGTGTGTGTGTGTGAGAGAGAGAGAGAGAGAGAGAGAGAGAGAGGTGTGTGTGTGAGAGAGAGGTAGAGATAGAGTGTGTGTGTGTGTGCGCACGCACACACACACAAACGTGCGCATGGGGTGGGGGATGGGAGTAAGGAAATGACTGTACAAGATCACAGATATCTTTTAATTATTGTCTCGCCACGTGCCAGAATGAGTGATGCCAGAAGCACTTTTATCTTCAAAGTTCAAAAATCAAAGAGCAGGTGGCCGAGTCGTTAGAATAATAACCTAGACACAGGTTTTAAACTGCACTAAGAACATGGATGTTTGTCGATTGGAGAAAATTGTTTACAATGCAAGACCTATTTTCTCCTTTTTTTTCCACAGGTCCTTAGTTTGGAGGAGAAATCGATGATCATGACTGAACAATTCTCTCTGTCATTTTAATATGTTCATAAAACTGGTGTCAGATTATGACTGATCAATTCTTTCTGTCATTTAATACGTTCATAAAATTGATGTTAGATCATGACTGACCCATTCTCTGTCTTCTTCATCTTTCATTCATTTGAAATATGTCTATAACTGCAATATTGTCTCTTGTATGAATTTAACTGTCTTTTTCAGTTCACACAGCGGTCCATAGAGATTATCTTCCACTGTCGTCTTTCTAGGCCAGAAGGTTTGCCTAGATATGTTATATTTTGGGCAGTCTTGGAGTATGTGCTCTGCTGTCCGCAATGCCAATCCACATGTGCACATGGCTGTTTCACCAATCTTGAATTTTGTATACATGTGGTTGCGTAATCTATTGTGTCCTGTTCTGAGGCGCAGAATAATGACTTGTTCTGGTCTGTCCATAATGTGGTAGTCATCTTGAGCAGGTTTTGGTGGCTTTCTGACTGATCTGATCATTCTTTTCTTTTGGTGGTATGTAACGGGCACATCAGGCTGTTCTTCTTTGGCTCCTTCCTTAGCCAATTGATCAGCTCTGTCGTTTCCGGGTACTCCACAGTGGGATGGTATCCACTGTATGGTGACCTCATGCTGACTGCTAAGTTCAGAAAGTAGTGTCCTTAGAACTGGCAATTTCCCAGACAGGAGCACCTCGAGTACTGATTTTGCATCTGTCAATAGCACCACAGGATGTGTACCATTGCTGGTATTTAGTAATTTTTCTGTTGCTATCTTGATAGCCTCAATTTCAGCATCATAGTTATGGCAGTACTTTCCTGTCAGTACTCTGGCTGTGTCCCTAGTATTATTTGGGTATTCTATGTACACTCCCGCGCCTCCATTTCGAACAGCATTTTGTGCTGACCCATCTGTGTAGACTCGGATCCAGAGGTCCTGTTTGTATTCTTCATCAAGGCAGCTGAGAGTGGCTGTTCTGTGCTGCACATTGTTCTGTACTTCATTGTCAAATATTCCTCTCACTTTTGTCTGGATTTGTAATGATAGTCTATGTTCATCTTTCCATGGAGTTCACTCTGGAATAGTTGATAGGGGGATACCAACTGTGGGCAGATTGGTGGTTTCTCTGCAGAGTCGTTTGGCCTGGTGGATAAAACTACTTCTTTTCAACCACCCCATAGCTAGGTTTTCAAATCTGTTCTTCATAGGGTGGCCTGGCAAGCTGAGGAACTTTTCTGCTTGTATTAGCGTTTTTGTATCTCTGCGCTCTCTCAGTGCTTGTGTCCTCCCCATCTTCTCCATTTCCACTATAGGGGTTGATCTCATCCCTCCTGTGGTGACTCTAAGTGCTTGATTTTGCACCTTGTCCAGCTCTTGTAGTGTGGTTTTTGATGCCGAACAACACGCAGTTGACCCGTATTCCAGGTGTGGTTGTATGCTCTGTTGATAAACTTTGCTAAGTATTTTCCCACTGGCTCCCCATGTGGTTCCACTTAGCTTTCTCAGGATGGTTATTTTCCTTCTGGATTTTGCTACTGCTTTGTTGATGTGCTTTCTCCATGTCAGCCTGCCATCAAATATTACTCCAACGTATGCTGGTTCTTTATCTTCTCTTAAGGATGTTCCATTTATCTGGATGATCCCTGCCTTTTGTTTTGGAGAGAGGGTAAATAGAGTGGTGCTGTACTTGTCAGTGTTTATGCTGACACACCATCTATTTGCCCATGCAACAAATTTATCTACAGCTCTTTGTAGCAATCTGGTGGCCACTGATGCATGTTCAATTCTCTCTGTCATTTAATATGTTTATAAAATTGGTGTTACACAGCTGTTTAAACATTCCATACACATCTTTCTCTGTTTTAATTTGATTTTGCTTGCATGTACATCCCTGCATGAGGCCAATTTCTTTGTTCACCCACTTTTGTTTATATACTCTATTATTTTCATTTCACCTGCTCTGTAAACAATGAATAAAAGGAAAAACAACAAGTGGAAGGGTCAGTGTCAGTAGAACATAGTCAAAAATAAGGGAGCATGTTGTGGTGACAAATCTTCATCAGCATATAAAACAAAAGAAAAATTACATCAGGACAGTAAAATAACATTAGCCATTTTACTTCGAGCTACCAGTTTACCACTACATCAGATTGACTGGATAGGCATGCATAAAATAAGAGTCAAAATAAGTTCAGGAAGTTTCAGTCGCTTGTGGAAAAGCAAATGTTGTTGAAATGTAAATATTTAAAAATTTGTTCCTTGTTTTCACAATGAAGGTTAGTTACATAGCCTTTACAGGACATGGCAATCAACTCCAGCATTTTTTGGCCGTTTGTGATTCCAGGGCAAGTTTATGTTCAATAGTTTGCCACTGTTTTCTGAACAACCGGCACTCAACCACTGTATGGAAGCCAACGCAAGGTGTTCTGCTGCCAAACTGCCCACAGCTGTTTCGAACGTGGTATGTGGGATTACGAATTGTGTCTGTAGCCCCTTCGTCACTGAGCTGGCGAAAAGATATGCTGAAAACCCAATAAAAGGTCCTTCTAAGAAGATAACAGTGGAACAAGATGTTGAGCTTGTGCTAAATGATTCAGAGGATCATGAGTTAAATTTAGATTGTGATTGTTCTGGATACAGAAATTTAATCTGATGATCATTTGAGGGATGATCATTTCAGTGGTGATCATTTGAGTAGTGATCATTTGCGAGGTGATCATTTTAATGATGATTATTTGAGTGGTGATCATTTGAGCGGAGTGGTGATTACTTGAGAGGTGACCCATGTAATTCAGATTACTATTATATTAGTCTAGTATTTCTCCTTGTTCTCTGAGGGAATGCTGCTTAAAATATTTTGGTATGGATGGGACGTATTCCAGGTATTGTATTAAGCAAACTTGTTAAAGGTTAGAGTCCTTCAAATAAATTTAGAAATACTGGAAATGATCATGTGAGTCAATGTTAAATAAAATAATGACAACTGTACTATAATAACTGCATTTTCACATGTGTACTTTCTGGGCATGTTTAGCTTTGTAAAATCAACCTGGGTTTGAGTGCAATGTCCTGCTGAAGACAGGCAACATTTTTTTAAAGCTAGGGGAATGGGGTTTTAAGGGCCGGTGGCTTGAGTTCCAGGTGTTAGATATGCCAGTGTAACAAAAAATTAAAACAAGATAGTATGAAATGAAAAGTATTCAGCACAAAGTAGATAAGATAGTGTTGATGGTGTTACAAAAATGCAGTGATGCAGATCATGAGATAAGTTTCATTTAGTTTCTGCAATGAATCTGGGCTAAACAATTACTTTTATACTATCTCCCTGAAGAATAAGTTTCCAAGGTATAAGTTTACCAGACAAATCCTTTTTTTCCCCCCATCTAAGCATAAAAATGAAATATATGGTTTTTTTTTTCAAATGTAATAGTGCATTTATTTATAATCTGGGACGCAGAGGTGTTTCCAAGGCACCAGGGCCGGGTTATATACTGGCCAAGACCTATTGACGCGTCCTCGTCAAGCGCCCTGGGCAACAGGTCCCTTCGGGGTCCTGGCTAAAGTCAGTAGGATCGCCGATTCCTCCGAAGTCGGAGAGTGTCTGCCTGTACGGCGAGTAACCACCAGTCTGCACACCAATAAGCCAGACATGGGACAACGGATACTCACGCAAAACTCAGGTCCTGTATGACATCACACTGATGTTGGACACCAGGATGCCTTCATCCGACATACAGGACTTCGCGTTGGAGCTCAAGCCAACGAACACAAGCATTTATAATCTAATACTTGCCATTGACTTTTTAATTTTACGTGATGACATGGAAGAACTGGCCAGAGAATTCAACACCAGTATCCAGAGGGGTCAGGTCAAAGAAGAATGGCTACACAGCTACTTGCTGCCGCTGCCAAAACCGAACAAAGACCACTCCAAGATAAGCGGATACAGAATCATTACGATGCAGAATACTGTTGGCAAGCTACTGGAGAAAATTGTAGCACACAGACTTGCTTGGGACTTGGAACAGCTCGGCTGCTTCCCGCCCACACTTGGAGGATACAGACGCAACAAAGAGTCATGGCTGAATGCGGCGGCCTTTGCTCAAGATGTTTACGAAGGATTTCAGGTCAGAGAAGAGACATGTGCGGCCGCCATAGACTTAGAGGACGCATATAACGAGTATCTTTCGAGCACTTGATGCAAACCCTCCTCAGACTGAAAGTGCACCCTCACCTTGTACGATGGATAGCTGCAGTTCTACTCCAAAGGAAGGTGGTGCTAAGATGCGGGAGTTGGTCTTCTGAGCCGATAACGATATGTCCAGGATTGCTGCAGGGTTCACCACTGTCACCAGTACTATTCAACGTGTATACGGTGCCGATCACTGAACAACAGTTGGATGGGAGGGGTAGGACTCTATCATTCGTTGACGGACATCCTCGTGTATCGACAGGGTCGAGATAGACAGGCGGTTGCCAACTATATGCAGGGCGAACTAGATCGAATCTCCTCATGGTGTGCTGATGCCGTGCCCTTGTCAACCCTGCAAAGGCAACGGTTACATGGTTTCTCACTAAACAACCATATTGTGAAAACAGACCTGCCGGCAGTAAGAATGGATGGGAGCATTCTGAGTAGAACCCAGTCAATGACATATCTTGGCGTGAGGCTTGATCGTAGCCTGTCCTTCAGAGATCATGTCGATTATGTCATAACGAAGGCTCGAAAAGGTTTGGCAGCAATGAGAGTCATGGCGACTGCCAATATCGAGCAAAGACTGCTATTACTTCTGTTCCAAGGACTTGTGCTTTCACGCATCGAGTATGCCCTGGCCATCCTCACTGTCAGCCCTACACAGATTGGAAGACTTGAAAAGGTACAAAACGAAGCCATGCGCATCATTTTGGGCTGCACGAGAGACACCAGCTGTGTAGCAATGAGATACCTCCTTGACTTCCCGACAATGGAACACAGGATCAAGATCTGGAGAGCTCGTGCATACTTAAAAATAAGTGCAGATGAGCAGCACCCTCTGCATGACGCTGTATTCAGAGAAAAGGGTGACAGGCTAAAGAGGGGCAAATCATGGATGGGTCGGGCGGAAGATGTCGTCGGACAGGTCTGCAGTCTTACCAGTATCAACCCCGGCAAGGAATGGGTGCCGGTGCCTCCAGCTTTTAAGTGTACTTTCTCCTGCATTATCACACTCGACAGACGGTGCAGAGAGCAGAACCCTGCCGCTGTCAATGCAGAGGTTAACGCGCTCATCTATGATCACTCAGATAGCCCCGAAGTGCTCATCTATACAGATGGATCTGTTGTAAAGCAGCAGAGAAGTGCGTGGGCATTTACAGCCCGTTCAGCGGGCCGAACCGTTCAAGAATCCAGTGGTGCCCACTCTATGACCACGAGCAGCATGACGATGGAGGTGATGGCAGTTACACAGGCTTTCATATGGCTGGAATCACAGCATTATACCAACGTGTGTGTACTAAGTGATTCAATGAGCATGATTCAGAAGGTCGAAGCTGGATCTGTACGTAGACAGTGGACTGAGTCGCTGCGGAAGTCTGTTGTCCGCAAAGTCACCTTCATCTTCGTCCCGGGACATGCGGGAGTCGAGGGAAATGAACGAGCTGATAAATTGGCTGGCTCTGCACCCCCTGTAGATGGCCAGCCCATGGATCGTGCCGATGTTATTAACGCCCTTAAAGATATGGCGAGAACAGAGGATTTTGACGCCAGTGATTCCACATCGCTTTCCAGGATGAAAGACCTGGGAGTAAGAATCGGCACAGCCAGACGCGAGAGGTACATCGGGAAAACAAAGCACCTCGTCAACCAACACAGAACTGGCACTATTAGCCACCGGACGCTGATGCACATGCTGGGGGGAGGATCTGAGCACCTATGGACATGTCCGGAGTGCAACGAAGATACCCCAACTGATAACTAACTAACTTTTACGTATTCCAGTTATAGTATATACTCAAGTAACTACCATTTTATATCTCTGCTTGTAACGGCTTGTGATA
Source organism: Cepaea nemoralis (assembly GCA_014155875.1). NCBI lineage: Eukaryota > Metazoa > Mollusca > Gastropoda > Stylommatophora > Helicidae > Cepaea > Cepaea nemoralis. The sequence goes on along the minus strand of JACEFZ010005913.1, from coordinate 4,711 downwards.
ATTGACACTTCTGAACCAACAATATATCCTGGCCTGCCACAGGGATCACCATTATCTCCAGTGCTGTTCAATGCCTACCCTGTGAGAATCACCGGTGACCAGTAAGGAATGTAAGTGATATAAGTAAAGCAATGACATGGCTCAAGACACAGACCTCCACTAGGGCATGTTTCTTAATGACTCAATGGGTATGCTCAGGAAGACATGAGATGGGGTGAGTCTGAAGACAGTGGTTGTTGTCTCTGGAGCGGTCATGGCTGGCAAAGATTAGTTTCATTTTTGTGCCAGAGCATGCAGGTGTACAAGGAAATGAGCAGGCTGACAGGATTGCAAGTTAGGCTACTTTGGAGGGCGGACAAGCCATGGACCAGGCTGATATACTGAATGCTCTACGAGAAGTTGTTTGCGAGACGAGAACCAAGTGATGACTGTGAATCTACAACCATGGTCTGACTGAGAACAGAAAGTTAAAAGAGGTGTGTCCAAAAAAAAACACTATGCAGGAGTGAAGCCAAAGAAGATTGATAAACCAACACTAGTGTCTAGTGTCTCTAGACTAGAGAAAGATGGAACTGACACTAGTGTTGGTAACTAGATGACTAGAGTCTTAATATTAATTATTGATATTGTATTTGTACAATTGTGCAAAGTTGACACAGTGAAATCCAAGTACTCATCTCACTTGAGTCTCTCTGTAAATTACCCTCATTGACTCACATCGAGCCATTCAGTCTACAAGTACTCAGATCTCATCTTCCTTCAGAAAATCCCGCATCGTATAGTCCTGTGTATGACTACTGTGTTATATATGGTCACGGACAACCACAAATCTACTATCTACTAACTACCAAACATAGTAAAATTAGCTTAATTACATTGAAGTGTCTATTCGCAACCAAGTTGCGAATAAACAAAGTCTTTATTCGCAACCAAAGGCTAGTTACGGACAGGTGACGTCATCGGGACATGTGTTTGACTATATTATACATTTGTGTTAAGCTCTCACCGTGGGCCCAGTAGCATAGCGGTGAGTATCTCCACTTGTAACCATGGTTCGATTCCCTGCTGGCAATTTTTTTTTTTTTTTTTCACTTTTCAGAAATTTATTAAGTGAAAGCGACAAGATATATGTACAAAGACAGTTATTCGGCATTTTGACAAAATTAGCTAACTTACTGATAACTGATAGTAATTATTTATCCAGTAAACCGGAGGGAACTGGAGGACAAGCGCTGGAGCTTCAATTAACCTTCTCCACGACGCCTAATGGCATAAGTGGAAGGCAACAACAACTTCTGGAATAAATGCCGTGGTTGATTGTGATGTCCTGTAAAAGACATCCAATTAGCTGTACCTTCTGAAACAAACATGAATAGTCGCCAGGTCTGTAGAGAAGTGGTAATGAATGTATTTCGTAATCCTGCATACCGCGTTCAAAACCTAGCTGCGGTGATTTGGAAGCAGACCGCCTTGCGTTGGTTTTCATACAGAGGTATGAGTGCCGGTAGTTCAGAAATAAATGGCAAACAACTGAACGTAGTAAACATGCCCGGGAATTTAAAAAAAAAAAACACATACACATTCTGTTGATTTGCCAAACCAAGCCATACATCACAGTGTCAGGATTAATTCACGGAAATATCAAATATATCATGAGAGGTTTATTGGGTATCTGAATTTGTTGTTGTTTGTTCATTCGCTTTGAACACAAGCGTAGCCAATATACGTGCAACTACTAATAGCTGTCACTACTGGAAAATGCACTGGACTGATATTTGCATGTGGATTTTTCCTATTGTTACCATTGTCCCTCACCATCAGGTAAACCCACTCAGACTTCAGGCAGGGGCAGACTTGGGCATTCTCCGCACATGGGTGCTTAATTGTATAAGCTCCTTACTTCTACATAGGTTTTTGTTAAGGGAGAGTTTATACATAACTGAAGTATGAATAAACAGATACTTTATACATAGCTGAAGTATGAGTAAAGGGATACTTTATTCAGTTATTCAGTTATCAGTTGGGGTATCTTCATTGCATTCCGGACATATTCATAGGTGCTAAGATCCTCCCCCCAGCATCAGCGTCCGGTGGATAATAGTGCCAGTTCTGTGTTGGTTGAAAAGGCGCCTTGTTTTCCCGATGTACCTCTCGCGTCTGGCTGTGCCGATTCTTACTCCCAAGTCTTTCATCCTGGACAGCGATGTGGATTCACTGACGTCAAAGTCCTCTGTTCTCGCCATATCTTTAAGGACGTTAATAACATCAGCACTTTATACATAGTTGAAGTATGACTGTTTAAATATCAAGAATAATTTTCCAGATTGGTATCCCCAATACAAATAATTGTGTCCCCAGGCGTGTTCAAGAATTGTTAACTTGCGTTTCTATACACTTACTGTTTACAGGCATCCATCTTTGTTACATTACCGACCTACTATTTCCTATTATTTATGTCCTGATCATTCCGGTCCAAGCTGACAGTAATATGCGTCGCCTCAGAGAGACTTGATTAGGCAATTAAAACATCAGGCTTTCGACTGACTGGCCTGATGAATTAACAAATAAACAAGGACATGCTACTCGTATAAAGTGCAGGAAAACCAGGTATATGTGAAGCAGTTGAAAAGAGAGAGGAGAGAGATAGATAACGAAGAAGCTAGTGTGAGAGACATAAAAAAGTGATAGCTTTTTATATAATATAAATAAGATAATAATATTAATAAAAGTGACAAAAAAGAAATAACTTTGATAACAAATATTTAAAACATCAGTTCATAATCATAGTTCCTAATATTTGTTTATTAAAAAGTCGCTTTCCCCAATTAATTCCTGAAATTTTTTTAAAAAATAGTGCCCGGCAGGGAATCGAACCAACAGCTCCCGCTTATCAGGCAGATTGATTGATTGATGATTGATTTAGGAAACCGACATCACAGCATTCGGGACATTCCCATAAGCGCTCTGCTTATCAGGCAGAGGACACTTACCACTGTGCTACTGATATATAAATATATATAACATTGCCACGCTCATGTCCCGATGACGTCATATAGTTAAGTCATGTGACTTGGCAAATCACGTGACCAGCCGGGAAAGTTCCGCTATGAATAAAGGGATCATTTATTCTTAGCCGGGGTATGAATAGTCACTTCGTTTTTTGTTAAATGTGTACTCACTCCATATTGTTTAACGGAGTGACTATTCGCAATTCTATTGCGAATAGAGAAAAATTATATTCGCAATCGAAGTAGGTCACATGATTATTCCTATGCGTGTGTCCATATTACAATATTTTGTTGATCTGTTAACATGTCCTCAGTAGCACAGTGGTTAGTGTCTCCGCCTGGTACACGGAACTTCGAGGTTCGTTTCCCAGCCGGGGAGGCGACATTTTTTTTTTCCATTTTCAGGAATTAGGTGGCACCAATGCTAGTCTGATGATTTCGCTTTAGACATATGTTTTCTACGGATTTTGTGTATTAGGTGTTGTTTATCTTGCTCCGCAAGAACCTGCACACTTGTCTTTCTGTTCTTATCTGTCCTTTACTTTTGTTGTTTTGGGAAAGGAGCTTAGCCACCCGAACATAAGTTCTCTCTCTCAGTCTCGATCTCCCACCTCTCCCTTTCTTGTCTTTGCCACTCTTTAATGTCTTTCAATACATCTTTCTCATATCTCTGACTCTCACACTATCTTCGTTATCTATCTCTCTCCTCTCTCTTTTCCACCTGCTTCAGATATACCGGGTTTTCCTGTACTTTATATGGGTAGCATTTCCTTTTCCTTGTTTATTTATTAATTAATGAGGCCAGTCAATCGAAAGCCTGGTGTTTGAATTGCCTAATCATGCCTCACTGAGGCGAAGCATATTACTGTCAGCTTGGACCAGAACAGAGTCACTCAGAGAGAATGCAATGGAGGCCATAGAAAGTGTCTAATTAAGAGAGTCATCACTGCTGCGATATTATCAGGACATAAATAGTAGGACGGTAACGTAAACAAACATGGATGCCTGGTAACAGTAAGTGTACAGAAATGAAAGTTAACAATTCTTGAACTCGCCTGAGGACAGAATTATTTGAAGGGATCGTTATTTGTATTGGGGATACTATACCTGTTCTGAAAAATTATTCTTGATATTTAAACAGGACTAATGTAATGTAAAAATAAAACGGGATGCCAAAAGAACGGACAGAAGTAAGAAGAGTGATTCATTAAAAATTACGGAGAAATCGGCAGAATTAAACTCGCAACAGTGAACATTCATATTTAAATTAACCACCTTCTTAGACTTCTTAATGTCCCAAACTAAAATTGACTAATGAGCAGACACTGTGACATGCTTGTTACTTCCCGCAATTCGATTGCGAATATACTTTTTTTTCTATTCGCAATTACATTGTGAATAGTGCCTCCCATTGTTTAAAGTAAGGATATCCCAGTTTGTATCTACTCTTGGTTGCGAATAGAGACTTCGTTTATTCGCAACTTGGTTGCGAATAGAGACTTCATTTATTCGCAACTTGGTTGCGAATAAACTCTCCCAAATTACTTTATTTAAAATAAGGGAGAGTTTATTCGCAGGGCCCTGCGAATAAACAAAGCTTTTATTCGCAGGGGCCCTTTTTTCCGGGAAAAAAAAAACAAAGGTTTATTCGCGGGGCCCTTTTTTCAAAAATTTAAAGAAAGCTTTTGTTTATTTTTGGCCCC
>JACEFZ010005912.1:0-16309 GCA_014155875.1 Cepaea nemoralis | reverse complement strand
TTGACTCTTCGGACCACATCCCTTTATTTGATCTCTTCGACAGTAAGTAAAGTAAGTTAACTTTTTAGATGCCTTTAGGCGCATTGGGGACACGGTGACAGATCCATATTTGTATAGACCAGTATTGGGCACATGGTGACAGATCCATATTTGTATAGACCAGTATTGGGCACACGGTGACAGATCCATATTTCTATAGACCAATATTGGGCACACGGTGACAGATCCATATTTCTATAGACCAATATTGGGCACACGGTGACAGATCCATATTTCTATAGACCAGTATTGGACACACGGTGACAGATCCATATTTGTATAGACCAGTATTGGGCACACGGTGACAGATCCATATTTGTATAGACCAGTATTGGGCAGTACGGTGACAGATCCATATTTGTATAGACCAGTATTGGGCACACGGTGACAGATCCATATTTGTATAGACCAGTATTGGGCACACGGTGACAGATCCATATTTGTATAGACCAGTATTGGGCATACGGTGACAGATCCATATTTCTATAGACCAGTATTGGGCACACGGTGACAGATCCATATTTGTATAGACCAGTATTGGGCACATGGTGACAGATCCATATTTGTATAGACCAGTATTGGACATACGGTGACAGATCCATATTTCTATAGACCAGTATTGGGCATACGGTGACAGATCCATATTTCTATAGACCAGTCGGCTCTCCAAGCTTGATGGAAAATCATGCCGTCCGTCTTCACATCCATCATCATCATCATGTGCCGTGCCGGTAAGCCATCTCTCTCGACTACCAGAGTTGTGGATCAGCTCTGTGTTCTTGTCTCGACCATACCACATGGTCAGGCCATCCAGATATTTACTTCTCTGCCTTCCTCTTGTTCTGTTCCCCTCAATCTGCTAGTTGTCACCAAGTTCTCCAATTTATTTCTTCTCATTACATAGATGGGTCAGCTCAAAATGGAGGAGCGGGAGTATACATAGAATACCCAAATAATACTAGGGACACGGCCAGAGTACCAACAAGAAAGTACTACCATAACTATGATGCTGAAATTGAGGCAGTCAAGATAGCAACAGAGAAATTACTAAATACCGGTCATGGGTCATAACCTGTGGTGTTATTGATAGATGCAAAATCAATGCTCTAAGCGCTTCTGTCTGTGAAATTGCCAGTACTAAGGACACAAAGGGGTCTATGGTCCTACATCACCAGGCATAGTTCCCCTCCTCAGTGCAGATGGTGTAACATTAGTCACCGATAAGAAAGACATCCTTCAGCGCTGGACAGAACATTTCAGCAACATCTTAAATGCAACTTCCTTCTTCGATGATGAAACCATCAACTGCCTTCCTCAAGTTCCCACCAATGATACACTTGATGACCTGCCAACCATAGTGGAAGTAAACAAAGCCATCCAGCAACTCTCCAGCGGCAAGGCACCTGGTCCGGACTCCATCCCGGCAGAGATATACAAGGCAGGTGGGCCGGTCCTAACAGAGCAGCTTCACCAAGTCTTTACAAACATATTGGGTGAACGAGACCATGCCACAAGATTTCAAGGACGCGTCAATAGTCCACCTTTACAAACGTAAAGGAAACCGCCAATCCTGTGACAACCACCGAGGCATCTCCTTGCTTCAATTGCAGGGAAGATACTCGCCAGAATTCTTCTCAATCGCCTCACAGCCCATCTCGATCAAGGTCTTCTTCCTGAGAGTCAATGTGGCTTCAGAAAAGAACGAGGAACTGTTGACATGATTTTCGCTGCAAGGCAGCTGCAAGAGAAATGTCAGGAACAGAACTGCGAAATGTTCTCCACTTTCATTGACCTTACCAAGGCTTTTGATACAGTCAGCAGAGAAGGACTGTGGAAGATTATGGCAAAATATGGCTGTCCACGAAAGTTTGTCCAAATAGTGCGGCTATTTCATGATGGTATGCAGGCAAGAGTACAGGAAAATGGTGAACTGTCTGAGCCCTTTCCTGTCACCAATGGAGTGAAGCAAGGATGTGTCCTGGCACCAACACTGTTCAGCCTCATGTTTTCAGCTATGCTGACGAATGCCTTCGAGAACAACGACATTGGAATAGACATCAACTACCGCATGGATGGAAAGTTATTCAATCTCAGAAGGCTGAAAGCTAAAACCAAAATTAACAGCGACACCGTCAGAGAGCTCCTGTTTGCTGATGATTGCGCTCTATATGCCAACTCAGAGGCGGACATGCAACATAATGTTTCAGCTTTCTCACATGCCTGTGCCAACTTTGGGCTCAATATCAACTTGGAGAAGACTGTAGTTATGTACCAGCCAGCTCCAGGGAATAATCACACTGTGCCGAATATCAAAGTGAATGGTCATAGACTAAGTGTTGTGGACAAATTCACCTATCTTGGCAGCACTGTGTCACAAGCTGCCACAATTGATGACGAAGTGAATGCAAGAATCTCCAAGGCCAGCGCGGCCTTTGGCAGACTGTACAAGAATGTATGGGACAGAATTGGAATAAGCCTGCAAACAAAGCTAAAAGTCTACAAAGCAGTTGTATTATCCACACTGCTATATGCTTGTGAAACCTGGACTGTTTATCAGCGACACGCTAGGAAATTAAACCACTTCCACACAGTCTGCCTTAGGAAGCTACTGAAGATTAAATGGCAAGACAAGATCCCAGACACTGAAGTCCTAGAAAGAGCGTCCATGCCCAGTATCCACACTCTACTAATGAAGAATCAGATTCGCTGGGCTGGTCACTTGACTCGCATGCCAGATCACAGGCTCCCTAAACGAATTTTTTACGGCGAGTTGCGTTGTGGTAAACGCTCCCAAGGCGGCCAGAGGAAACGCTTTAAAGACACTCTGAAAATCTCACAGAATGCTTTTGGAATTCATCATGACACCTGGGAGACTGCAGCCAGAGACCGAAATTCGTGGCGTGCATCATTACGCAAGGGTGCAGTCACGTGTGAGGCAACCAGGACTGCAAGAGCTGTGACGAAAAGGCAGGACAGAAAAACCATTGCAGGAAATCCTCCTCCAGAAACGTCGAGCATTCTTTGTCCACATTGTCAAAGAACATTTCGAGCCAAAATAGGCCTTATCAGCCATCTCAGAACTCACAGCTCCATCTAAGGAAGGAGCAAAAGAAGAACAGCCTGATGTGCCCGTTACACACCACCAAAGAAAAGAATGATAAAATCATCAGAAGGCCTATAAAACCTGCTCAAGACGACTACCACGTTATGGACAGACCAGAACAAGTCATCAATCTGCGCCTCAAAATAGGACACAGTAGATTACGCAACCACATGTATACAAAATTCAAGACTGGTGACTCAGCCATGTGCACATGTGGATTGGCGCCGCAGACAGCAGATCGCATACTCTAAGACTGCCCAAAATAAAACATATCTAGGCAAACCATCTGGTCTAGAGAGACGACAGTGGAAGATAAACCATGTGGACCGCTGAGTGAACTCAAAAAGACAGTTAAATTCATACAAGAGACATTGCAGCTATAGACATATTTCAAGCGAACGAAAGAAGAAGTATTTCTTCTCATAACTGACCAAAAAATGTCGACTGTCTACGTTTAATTTCTGTAATCAGTTTACGATTTTCATCTGTTTTTTGTTGGACTTGGCCATGGGTGTTTCTGCTTCACTTCTGGGTGCCAAACATCATCTAGAGCAGTGGTTCTCAACGTTTTTTGGTCCATGCACCCCTTCACTATCTTTTCAGAATATCATCCCCCCCCCCCTCTCTCTTTTCATATTTCCTCCCGATAAATTCCCGCCTCACCCATCCATACACAGTATACGTAAAAATGTAAGCTAAATTTAATAACACATACTAGAACAAGTCTTCATTGGCACCTTGCTGTCTTGACAGACGATAGTTTGTGCTTTAAAAAGGCATAATAACTTGTACCTATGACGGTAGCGAATGTGACTGATAAGGCCAATTTGCGCTGTAAATGACCGTTCACAGTGGGTGCATGTGAACACGTGGTCATTTCCACCATCATGCACCATCTTACGTCTCAAACACTCGGTGTGTGACTTATCTGCAATAATTTTCTCCTTTGTCTTTATTCCATTTCTGATGTTTGCCCTCCATGCAACACGTTCAGCGGCGACTTGCTCCCAATGTGCATTATCAATGCCTGTATCAATCATGTCCCGCTTACACACATCTTTGTATCGTAGTAGAGGCCGACCCTGAGATCTCTTACCCATCTGTAATTCACCAAAAAAGATGTCCTTTGGTATTCTACCATCATCCATCCTCCTAAGATGTCCTATCCATCTAAGTCTACGAAGACTGAGCATGGAATAAACTGTCACACAACCTGATCTTTCCAATACTTCAGTATTTGTGATTTTGTCTTGCCACTTAATACCAAGAATTCTTCGCAGACACCGCATATGAAAGCTGTTTAAATGTTTCTCTTAGTGTGAGTAAGTTGTCCAGGTTTCACTGCCATAAAGAAGAGTTCCGAGACCAGTTAAGACCAGGGATGGAGTTATTGCCTCTCCATAGCACAAAGCCTGGGCTAAAATATAGAGATCATGTGTTGCCCATGCAGCATGATCCCTCTCTCGGCCTGCCTAGTTCACTCCAGAGGAAAGGTAACACCCCTACATCTGGAACAAGACAAGCTGCAGAAGCTGCCGGATCAGCAAAGCAATGCTCTAACTGTCCGCCTGTCGGAGCTTCGATCCTAGACCAGCCGCCAACCAAGGCTTAGGGCCTGGTCTGCCCTGCCATGACATTTTGTCTTTAGCTTGCATTTCCTCGCACCAGGGTAAGGCTTGTACCCTCCCAATTGCGCTCTTTCGCCCGAAGCCGTTGGCACAATGTGGGGTGTCGGGTTTGGTAAGCGCCGCCCAACGTTCGGCGCTAACAGAAAGCAGGTAGTACCGTCTACTGTTATACCGTAGCTCAGTCATATCTGACTAAGACCTGACCCTAAAAACAAGTCTAGACGCCTACATAAAACGTTATTTGCGAGTCTACTTACGTTATAAAACCAATTTCAGAAGGACGAGAAGTACAGAACTGTAAAGTATGGAGGGAAAAACAAAATCAAGTAATCAGTTCTTGTATTATTGCATCATTCATTGGCACCTTTCCGTCTAGACAGACGATAGTTTGGTACATTGTGCTTCAAAAAGGCTTAATAACTACGACCCATGGCGGTGGCGAATGTGGCTGATAAGGCCAATTCGTGCTGTAAATGTTTTTCCACAGTGGATGCATGTGAAAACATGGTAATTTCCACCATCATGCACCATCTTACGTCTTTCACGCTCTGTGTGTGCTTTATCTGCAATCATTTTCTCCTTTGTCTTTACTCCATGTCTGATAGTTGCCCTCCATGCAACACGTTCAGCTGCGACTTTCTCCCAATGTGCATTATCAATGCCTGTATCAATCGTGTCTCGCTTACACACATCTTTGTATCGTAGTAGAGGCCGACCCTGAAGTCTCCTACCCATCTGTAATTCACCAAAAAAGATGTCCTTTGGTATTCTACCATCATCCATCCTCCTAACGTGTCCTATCCATCTAAGTCTACGAAGACTGAGCATGGAACACACCGTCACACAACCTGATCTTGCCAATACTTCAGTATTTGTGATATTGTCTTGCCACTTAATACCAAGTATTCTTCGCAGACACCACATATGTAAGCTGTTTAAACGTTTCTCTTGGTGTGAGTAAGTTGACTAGGTTTCACTTCCATAAAGAAGAGTACTAAGGACACAGGCTTGGTAGACGAGGACTTTTGTTTTGACAGTAAGCTTCCTGTTCTCCCAGACTCTTTTTGCTAACATGTTCATTGTTGCTGCCGCCTTATCAGTCCTGATGTTGATTTCCTGATCTAGGGATAATTTGCTATTTACCTCTGATCCTAGATTTGTAAAATGGTCTACTATCTCCAGTTCGGCGTCGTCAATAAATATTGATGGTACACCATGTGACCTTGTGACATAATCTGTGTCTTCTTTTTGTTAATTGTTAAACCAAATTCAGAGCAAGCATTGGAGAATGCAGATAGTATATGTTGTAATTCTTCGTCAGAGTGGGTCGTAATTGCAGCATCATCCGCAAAAAAAAAAAAAACAACAACTCTCTGATTATGGTCCTCCTAATTTTTGTCTTGGCCTTCAATCTCTGAGCATTGTAGATGCCGCCATCTGAGCGTGAGTGAATGTATATACCGGCATCCTGATCACGAAAGGCATATTTCAGTACAAGTGAAAAGTATATTCCACTGAGGATGGGGGATAGTACACAACCTTGCTTAACTCCACTCTTGATTTCAAATTGTTCTGAAGTTGCACCATCAAACTTGATTACACCCTTCATGCCTGTTTGGAACGATTCCACAATGGACAGAAGAGTTGGTGGGCAGCCAATCTTCTTTAGTGCCTTGAACAGACCCTCACGACTGACCAAATCAAATGCCTTTGTGAGGTCGATGAAGGCAATAAACAGTGGTTGATTTTGTTCCCGGCATTTTTCTTGCATTTGTCGCAATGAGAATATCATATCAATGGTAGACCGGTTCTGTCGAAAGCCGCACTGTGATTCGGGGTAGACTTAATCTCCCAGGACTTGAAGTCTGCGCAGAACAATTCTAGCAAATACTTTCCCAACAGTACAAAGAAGTGAAATACCACTATAGTTGTTACAGTCGCTTCGATCGCCCTTATTCTTGTACAGCGTTGGAATCTTTGAAATCCTATGGGACTTGTCCTTCTCGCCAGCATAGCTCTATTAGCTGGTGGATCTGTAGAGTGAGTGTGTCTTGCCCACTCCTGATAACCTCTATTCTAATCCCATCCTTACCTGGAGCCTTGCCAGATACAAGTTCATTTATAGCACACTTAACTTCTGTTACGGTAGGAAGTGTGTCCGGATGGTCAAGAGTTGGCAGGGCCTCCATGTTTTGTATTAATGCGATCTTAAAATAATCTTAATCCCCCCCCCCCAAATAATCCTAAAATTACCCCCTGAGGGGGAGGGGGAATTCCCCACCGGATGAGAACCAAGTAAAGAATTCTTTTACACGTTTAAAGCGAATAGGGCATACAGTGTTAGAGGCATATTTGTATAGATGAGTCGGCACTCGGAGCCGACCAGCTAACTACAACTTCTCAACACGTCAGACAGCTGTCAGAGCTATAAGCACCATCTGACGTGATAGACCACAGATAGAACCCATAGTGTGTACAGGGTCCCCGCACAGCTAAGCTGTCACTGCTGAACAATAAGGCTTTTGTTGTGTTGCTAGTATAGCAAACTGTATCAGTGTCAGCAAGTTGCTCTCAACGTGTCTGCCATTATTATCAACTGTTAATTGAAATTGTCACGCTATGGTAGTTATTCCCTGGGCAAATGGATATTCTTATTTAGTATACATATACTTTTTCAATGAAAATGTATCAATCAATCAATCAGGTGCCGTCTCCACAATGAAGGTTGGCTGCAATGGATCTCCAACACTGTCTGTCTCTCGCGCTGACTGTACATTCTGTCAGATTGCTGTTCGTAATCTCTTGATGTTATCTTCCCACTTGTATCGTTGTCTACCTCTTGCTCGCTTGCCCTCAACCTTGCCTTCCAGTATGGTTTTTAAAAGAGTTATGCCTTTTAAAGTGGCCGAAATATTTAACTTGCCTCTTTTTATTTCTTTCATCAGCTCTCTTTTCATTCCCAGTTTTTCTAGAACCTCTGTATTTCATTGTTTTTGTTTCCATGAAATACGAGATATTCTTCTGTATATCCATATCTACAGGGCACCTATTCGACTTTCTAGTTTCCTGTTCAATGTCCAGGATTCCGAGCCTTACAGCAGTGTTGAATATACGTAACAGTTGACAATTCTCATTTGTAATGCGTTGTTAATCTCTCTAGATGTTAATACTGATTTCATGCTGTTGAAAGCATTTTTGGTCATCCCTATTCTCTGTTTGATTTCTATTTAATTTTTATGGTGCAATGCAAATCTCTTTTAATTTACTTCATTGTATCACCATCGTTGGTTATTAATGACACAAGATATTCGACATTTTCCACCACCTCCAATTTTTTCCTCATTAACATATATTTCTTTTTCCATATTAGTTTTATCTATATGAGCATAAACAACAAAGCGAACGAAAAATAGAAAATTATATTTACCTCCTCTCTGCGTCGCTTCACGACAAACCAATAGAACAAACGAAGAAGACGAAAGAAGAAAAAGAATGCACTCAAAAGATATCTGTCTCTCTCACACAAAATAGAGAGCCAGCCATGTCTATAAAATGTTTCCGCAAAAAAAAAAAAACGTTGAATGATATTTACAGCAGTGGATATTTACCGAGCGATATGCTGTAATCTGTATTTATAGTTATACCAAAAAGACCAGGAGCAATTGAATGCGAAGATTTTCGTACATTTAACCTCATAAACGATGACACCAAGCTTCTACACAGAATTATGAGAAGAACAAGAAAGAAAATACAAATGGAAATTGATGAAGAACAGTATGGATTTGTGGAGGGAAATTAGTTAGAATAACGAAGACACAAAAAATAGATTGCACGATTTATTGCCTGGCATATTTCGCTGCATCTCGTCAGGTACATACAGCAGAAATCACACAACCTTACGTGAATTAACTAGATAAATCCTTCAAGTTGAAATATACACATATTCGCACAGTAATGTCACTTATCTACCACGGTAATTTTAAGCTGACTAACATGTCTTTCTGTTTGCACAATTCTGGCTTGCGTTGATTTATCATAATTGCTTCTGCAAACTTTAACAAGCGAGTATTTTGTGTGTTGAACAACATGCGAAAGGCAGTGTCTCTGTCCACCACATGGCCGCTTTCGATAATGTGCCTACCAATTGAAGACGCCGGGAGCTTCTGGTGTGTTGGTCCCAGGAGTCTAGCATCTCCTGTGTGTTGTATCTTGTTGACTCATTGAGGTATGTGTTCTGACACTCGTTTGTTAAGCTGTCTCTCTGTTCTACCAATGTAGAAGGCCTGGCATCTACATGTGAATTGGTAAATACAATTGTTTGTGGCGTACAGAGGAACAGGCTCTTTGACTGCTGGTGTAGGAATCGGTACGGTACGGAAATCAGTTAGTTAGTCGACAGATCATCCTCATTGCACATCGAACCATTCAGTCCATAAGTGCTCGGATCCCCTCCTCAGCAAATCCCGCAGCATGTAGAGGCTCACGACACCAGTTCTGTGTTGGTTTATCAATCTTCTTTGGCTTCCTGCGTAGTGTTCTTGTTTGGCCACCCCTCTTTTGATTTGCTGTTCTCGCAGTCTGACCATGGTTGTAGATTCGCAGTCATCACTTGGTTCTCGCAAAAGTCTTACTTCTCGTAGAGCATTCAGAATGTCAGCCTGGTCCATGGCGCGTCCGTCCTCCACCTTAGCCTTACCTGCGAGCTTGTCAGCCCGCTCATTTCCTTGTACTCCCGCATGCCCTGGCACGAAGATGAAACTAATCTTTGTCAGCCGAGACCGCTCCAGAGACAGCAACCACTCTCTTCGGATCCACCCCATCTCTATCCTCTTGAGCATGCTCATTGAGTCGCTAAGGAAACATGCCCTATTGAATGTCTGTGTCTCGAGCCATGTTATTGCTTTACTTACTGCCATGACTTCCATAGTCAGGCTACTTGTGGTCTCAACAAAAGCACCAGAGTCCTCCTTCACAATTCTCCCTCCGGCCCGCGCCGTAAAGGCCCATGAGCTTCTCACATGTCGGACGACCGACCCATCTGTGTAGATGACAGCATCACCGTCTAACGAATTCTCGAAAATCAACGCTTGTACTTCCGCCTCCACAGCAGCCGGATTTTCTTGTCTGCATTTTCTGTCTAGTTGGATGCAAACTGAAAAGGACGTACAGAAATCTGTTGGCACTTGTACCCACTCCTCGCCAGGTTCTAAGTCCTCCAGTGAACACACCTGTTGAAGAATGTCTTCGGCTTGACCCATCCACGACCTTCCTCTTTTTAACCTGCTGCCCTTCACCTTCCTAATTTCACTATGCAGTGGATGGTGTGTGTTTGCGTTACCTCTGAGGTAGGCACGTGCTCTGCAAATTTGTAGTCTGTCTTCAATGGTTGGAAAATCAAGAAGGTAGCGCATCGCCCTGCATGCTGTATCTCTTGTACATCCAAGAATAATGCGCATAGCTTCGTTTTGTATCCTTTCCATCCTTTCTATCTGCTTACGGCTGAGAGTCAGGATTGCCATCGCATACTCAAAAACAGACATGACCAGCCCCTCGTATAGAAGACATAGATGGCGCTGCTCACAGTTTGCTGCCGCCATCATCCGCATCGCAGCCAAACCCCGCTTGGCCTTTGTTATCACCTGGTCTATGTGCTCATTATAAGCAAGGCTTCGATCAAAACGTATCCCCAGGTAATTCATTGCCTGCGTTCTTTCCATAGTCTCTGAACACAGATTAACAGTTGGTGTTGGAGTGTTGACAATATGATTATTCAAAGAGAACCATGTCACTGTTGCCTTTGTTGGGTTGACCATTGCCCCAGCTTCAGCACACCAAGTACTTATGCGATTGAGTTCGGTTTGCAGTTCCACAGCAACCTGATCTCTATCCTTACCCTGACGATACACTAAAACATCGTCGGCATATGACAATGTCATTCCCGGTCCAGTGATCTGCTCGCTGGTGATTCTCACTGTGTAGGTGTCGAACAGCACCGGAGATAATAGTGATCACTGTAGTAGGCCAGGATATATTGTTGTTGGTTCCGAAGTCCACTTATCACATCTAAAAACTACTTTCCATTGGAAGAGGGCTGCTGCGATCCAACTAAGGAGGAAAGGACTTATCTTGAGTTCAAGAAGCTGAAGCATTAGAAAATCCAATGGTGCTCTGTTGTACGCGTCCTCAAGATCAATCGCTGCAGCAAAGGTTTCAATGCCTGAGTGGGAACCTTCATAAACATCATGGGCAAAAACTGCTGCATTGGTCCAGGTTTCTCTAGCTGGCTTGATATTTTTCTTGCAACTAACTTCTCCAGCAGCTTACCTATTGTATTCTGCATAGTGATTACTCGATATCCCTGAATTTTTGTGTGGTCTTTGCCAGGCTTCGGCAAGGGAATCAGATAGCTGTGTAACCACTCCTCCTTGATACTCCATCCATCCATCATGTGCCATGCCGGTAAGCGTGGGCGGTCATGTTCTGCCATCTCACTCGATCACCAGAGTCGCAGATCAGCTCTGTGTTCCTGTCTCGACCATGCCACGCGGCCAAGCCATCCAGGTATTTCCTTCTACGTCTTCCCCTTGGTCTCCTCCCTTCGATCTTGCCAGTTGTCACCAAGTTCTCCAATTCATTTCTTATAACATGCCCAAAAAATTTTGACTGTCTACGTCTAATGACTCTAATCAGTTTATGATCTTCATTTGTTTCTTGAAGGACCTCAGAAACCACATTTCCACAGCCATTAGCTGTTTTTCAACTTGACTGCTTATTGTCCACGCTTCACATCCATTCAAAAGTATAGGTTCTATGTAGCATCTCAACACTCTTTTTCTCGTTTCAATTGATATCTTTTTGTTGGTCAGTATGTTTTTCATCTTGCTAAAGGCTACCTTCGCAATGGCAATTCTTGTTCTAATCTCTTCAAGGCATCTCCCATCAGATGTTATGACTGTGCCAAGATAACAGTATCGATTCACTTGTTTAAGAATATGTCCATCTACTCGTATATCACATTGTGGCATTTCCTTCTTCCTAGTGACAACCATAATCTGTGTCTTTTTACAATTTAATTCTAACCCTAGTTGTTCACTGTGTGCAACAGCCGCATCTACTAAATTGTGCAGGTCTTGTTCATTGTCTGCAATCAAGACTGCATGATCTGCATATATCTAATGTTATTGATGCATCGTCCTCCAATGTTGATTCCTTCCATATCTTCTATATTTCTAAATATATATTCACTGTACAGGGAAAAAAGATCTGGAGACATTACACATCCCTGTCTCACACCTCTTTTAATAGGCTGATATTGACCTACATCGTTATCAATTCTTATGGCAGCTTGTTGTTTCCAATATATGTTTTTTACAAGTCTAAGGTCCTTTCCATCAATTTGTAGATCTTCAAGCATCCTTATCATGTCAACATGTCTCACTTTATCGAAAGCCTTTGTGTAGTCAATAAAGCAAAGATATAGATCCTTGTTTACTTCTATAGAACGCTCAATTACTGTTCTCAGAATATACACAGTATTCACTGTGCCCTTGCCTTCTACAAACCCACACTGTTCTTCTCCTATTTCGGGTTGTATTTTCTTCCTAACTCTTTGCATGATAACTCTCAGCAGAAACTTTGTAATGTGGCTCATTATACTAATTGTTCTATGTTGATCGCATTCCATGGCTATTGATTTCTTCGGGATTGCAATAAATACAGAATTACATAATTCAGGAGGTATATCCCCAGTATCGTATATTGCGTTCAGCAGCCTGGTGATTTGGTCAATTCCATATTCTTCTAAGACATTGATCATTTCTACTGTGATGTTATCTGTACCCGGGGTCTTGCCAGTTTTCATATGGTTAAGAGCATTCTGAATCTCTATCTTCAAAATTGATGGTCCTTCATTAATATTCCGATGATCATATTGTTCTTCTCTTGTATCATCATAAAGGTCTTTCACATAATCTGACCACGCATGTAAAATCTGATCTTTTTCTATTATGATTTTGCCATCTTTGGTTTTTAGGCAACCCGTTGATGTGTGTGTTCTTTTGTTAGTGATGTCATTAATTCTTTTGTGCATTAATTTGGTATCCCGGGTATTGTGTTGGTGTTCAATTTCCTTGCAATTTTCCTCAAGCCGTGTTTCTTTTGCCTCTTTGCATAGCTTCCTAATTTTCCTATGAATCTCTTCATATTTGTCCTTGTTATTTTTGTTATTTCTTCTTACTTCCTGTCACAGGATAAAGTAACTTGTCAGTCGATCAATGATAACCAAACCCGACATTATTTTGCTAACACAATTGACGCTTTTATGGTGAACAAACTGAGGACAATACGTCTGTACAGATTCTCGACACCTGGTCAACAGTGTGTATGAGATCAAAGGGAGTCACGTAGAGTTGTCTACACATAGTCGACAAGTTTGATGACAGGATGTTATTCGAGAGGTGTGTACTGGCGACATTTGTCTACCAAACGGAAGTGGGTCGTTGCAAGTGATAGACAGAATGCCTGCTAGAGGTCAGAAGGATTATGTAAGGGGAGAAAGGTCTTTGGCTTACAGACAACCCGGATATTTGTTGGATGAGACAAAGAACTCCACAGATGAAAAGGAAAATTGACAGCTAATTGACTCTGGTTAGTCTGGAAACAGGAGGACAAAGCCAGATTCTGGACTGATTGGCGTCTGGACTTTCCGGTGACTCACTCAAGCACCTATATAAAACCCAGTGCAGTAAACAGGTGGATGGAGTCGAGGAAAACATTCTGAAGTGTAGAATTGGGGATAATTCCCAGTTGTGGTATATTAGAGGGACTAGCCTATCTTAGTAGGGATAGTTATCCACGGACATAGATCCAATCGGATTGCCTAGTTTCTCGAGTAACAACAGGAATAGAAATATGGTAGGCAATTAATTATATCTACTTAAGAGTATGATTATGAATAGAGTACAGTACTGTGTAGTGATATAATGTATTAGGATTAGTGATAGAATTTTCTATAAGTGCGGTGCTAGAAAGTATCATAGGAGCGTCGGCACTAGTATTCTATTTTGTGGCTTCAAGTAGCTTGTGTTATATATCGTTTTACTCAGGAAGTTGAGGACAATGTAGTGGAATAATAATTAGAGAGATTAAGGATGGTTGAGAGGGAGGAGGGGAATGTGTAATGGTAGGATCTTCCAGTAGGGCATCTGCTGGGTTTCTACCCGTTCCGTTATTCTTTCCTGGTGTTGTCATGTCTCAGATCATATGATTGATTTATTTGGCCGCATGACAGAGATCGGATCTCTGTTATAGATCTGAGTGCTGTTAATTGCATACAATCACCTAATTACGGTCAGGACTGAGTTGCCCTCACCATGATGTTATCTGCTCTACAGGTTCCATGTACAGTTCCCCTTGAGTGTTCTACGTGAGTGGGAGAGGGTTTACTTCAAAGAAGCAGTTTCAAAGTTTGACACAATGATGGCTCAGCATCTGAAGACAGAGGTTGCTGAGAGGCCGCTACATAGGGCTTATACCCAAGTTGGTTTGCGGGAACCTGGCTTCTGCTGAGTGGAATTGTATGAACAGAAGTGTTGTGTTTAATTAGTGATAAGCTTCATCACCGAAGATTAATAACTCGCATACTAAGGACATATATATATATATATATAGCTATATACACATCTACCTAACAAACATTAATAGGTTGTGTTCTAAAAGAGGGGAAAATGTTATAACCAGAAACTAATAAACAGTAGAGTTTCCCCAAGTGACATTTCAGTTAATTGGAGAACTATCAGTTCAAACAAATATTAGGAAACAGAGTAACTTCACCGTGTGGTGGAGTGGAGACCAAGATCAACAGTGTCTATCGGATTACCAGCATCCTGTTTGTTCGAGTGATTGGAGAAAGTCGTCATCTTCTGGGTGAGGTTCACTGTCCGGAAAAAATGGTGCTGTTGTGTGCTAAGCACTATGAAGTTACAGACTTTGCTTCTAAATCACTGGTCTACCATTAGAATACACGTCACACATTCTACACCTTATACACACATACACTTCTCCTACATATACTCTTTGCTTTAATAAATTTCTTGTTTTTATTTGTGAAGCGAGAGTTGTCAAGTATGTTATGTTGGGGAAGAATGAGAGGGGGCATGATCCAGGGGTGAGTAAGAGTGAGAGGAAGGTGTCTTCAGATTGAGGGAGTGTGTGGACGGAGTCTGCTGGATATCTCCAGAATAGAGATATTGAATTAAAACAAATGTGGGTATCGATTCTCTTCACTCCAGGGACGACACTAAAGTGGTAAAGAAGAACAAGTAACTAATACGACATTCATTCGTTACACACACACTACACTTCCATGACTTTTAAGATGTCTTCCGTCATCCATTTCTTGCGTCCTATTATCTTTACTTTTGGAATGGTTGTTTCTGCAGCTTGGTTGACTGATTTCTTTAACATTTCCCATTGGTCATTGACATCTTGAAATAATATTTCCATATCGAACAATGCATCAAATCTGTTTTTTACCTCTACTTTGAATTTATCTTTTATTTCCTCACTCTTCAGTGCTTGTAGATCAAATTGTGTGTTTCTTGGTGAATATTTGACTTTCTTTAATTTTATATGTAAATTGCTTAAGATTAATCTATGGTCGCTGTAGCAGTCTGCGCTTGGTATAGTTTTTGCGACTTTTAAGGCATTTCGAAATCTTCTGTTGATGAGGATGTAATCAATCTGATTTTTAATCTTATGATCAGGACTCCTCCATGTCCATAATTTCCTTGGGTGCTGTTGAAACCAGGTGTTTCCAATAATCAAATCTTGCTCTTTTGCCCACTGTACTAGTCTGCAACCTCTTTCATTCTGTTCCCCTAGCCCATAGTTGCCTACTATGCATCCGTCCTGTTGATTTCCAACTTTGACATTCAAGTCACCCATTATGATAGTTACTTCAGAATTCTTGCATATTTTGAAGGCTTTCTCTAAATTACGATAAAATTCATCGATGCTGTCATCACTACTGTCAGCTGTTGATGCATAAACTTGTATGACGTTGACATCAAAAGGTCTTCCACTCAACTTCACCAGTAACACTCTGTCTGATACAGTCTAATATCCTTTGATCGATTTTGCTCTCTCTGTATCCATTATAATTGCTACTCCTCGCTGTTGTTTCTCTCCACCAGAATAGATTATTCTATATTCCTCAGATGTCATAATGCCCATTCCTGTCCATCTGGTCTCACATACACCTAACAGGTTAATATTTAATCTTCTCATTTCATTCTTAATGTTATAAAAATTCCCATTCCCACTCATAGTTCTTACATTCCAAGTTCCTACTTTCAATGTTGATATTCTTTTGCACTCAGTCGCCTGATGACGGTCTGGAGTCACCTGGTGCACATGACTACCCCTACCGGGCGAGGCTACTCCTATGGAGCAACCATTTACGCCGTTTCTCTGATTATCGATAAGACTGCAGCACATGATATTCTTGGCATATGTAAAGAAGGGTTTAGTTTTTGCCAAT
>JACEFZ010005911.1:0-27680 GCA_014155875.1 Cepaea nemoralis | reverse complement strand
TCAAAAACTTTTTTTTTTTATTTTTTAAATTTTTTTTTATTTTTTATTTATTTTTTTAGGTTTTTTTTTTTTAGAAGTCTGTTTAGTAGTGATGAGAAAAAAATGGATGGAAGTAGTATATATATTTTATAATATAATTATATATAATATTAATTATATATATATATATATATATATATATATATCTATATATATTCAGATGCAAACTTTTACATTTATTCATGTACACAATTCTACATTTATTCAAATACAGTCATGTCATCGTCTTGTGGAACATTGGCATAACTCTCCGAATTCCGAATTCCTGCTTGAATTTCTAGCGACACCATTTTCCTGTAGAACCATTGGTCCCAGTCTCTCCTGTCCATCAGTACAGCTTTCCTTAAAGTGAGCATTTCCTGTCCACTGTAGCCTGTATTGATAACTTTATTTCACACGAGTGACGTATTGAATTATGAACCACATCCGTTCATTATCAAGTACACACCTATGGCGTGTGTACTCCGACCAGTCATTCGACAAGTCTCTCATTCTCGCTGACGATCTTAACTGGGGCTTATTTTAGGGGCAGGTTTTATATTAACAGCATCCTGAAAAATCGTGTTGGGCTTATTTTCGAGGAAAACCTGGTACTTCTAGAGCACTGGACTGATTTGTATGCAGATTAGCTGTCTTTATTATCAGAGTCCCTTGCCATCAGACGAATCCACTCTCACTTCTGAGGCACTTGTAATGTACGTCCCCAAGTCAAGGGCGAGAAATTGTAGTCAAACTGAACGGTTTAGGGATTGAACCCGCTACCTCGGCATCAGCACCATTCGGCCATGTTGACCTCCATCAGGTGTTTATTACCTTCAAAACACATCAAATTTCAATTTCACAATGATGTGTATATCGCTCAAATCGAACCTTATTGGTTGATTTCACAGTGAATGAGATGAACTATTTAAATTGATTGAAAACCTCAAGTCTCTAACATACATTCTATGATCAAAACTGGTCATTTCTTTCACAGGTACTTATCAGTTCACAGACCCTGACAGTCTGAGTCAGAGTTACAAAGGACAAGTAAATGATACAGTGTCCATTAATGTCCACGTCTTTGGTTACCCAGAACCAAATGTGACCTTGAATAGTACTAAACACATCCTCCCTTCTGATGCCTACACACTGAACTACACACATCTGGAACCTCCCTATGGCACTGTGTCATTGGTGATCAACATTCAAAATGCCAGTTTTTTCCAAAATTATAATCTTAACATTATAAATACTGAGGGCCCACTGTCCTACTCATTTGAAATTGTGGAGAGAGGTAAGTGAATGTGTATATGATGTCGGCTGAGAGGTTTAACACGATTACAGTTTCTCTGCTGGCCGCGACATAGTGTCTTCCATCCATACGTCGGTTAGGTGGACATAGAACTTAGTCGCTGACATTCCGTTCAGAAAGCAATGGCAAATTACTGCACGCTAAATCTTCCTAGTCAATGGACAAACAGTCGGTAGGGGGAGCTGCAGGTGATTACAACATCCTGCAGACGATATGCAATTTAAGGTGGTTTTGGTTACAATCACTGTCACTTCACTGTCTGTAGTGGATGTCATACCAGTAACTAACACATACCCTTCATAGCTCTTGGCCAGATGCAGATATATCATCCATCGGATGTTATTACGTACTACAACATATATAAAGGCTTCTTGGGTATGCATTCGAAATGTATTTATCTGTTGCTGTCCATAAGTCAAATGTGTTTAATATATATAGCTTAACATGCTGTATTTTGACCTGGCAGATCAGATATGGTTCAACTAAATATTGCATCTAGGTCATGTCCACAGTGCCTGGCTTATGTTTCTCCTAGATAGACCTGGACGATCAGTTAATGCATGTTTGGTAAACGTTGTGATCACGTGTTTCAGTTGTGTACAGTTATTTCAAGGACAAGGACATTCATACAGCAATGTCGGTAATTTTATTCAGAAAGTTGTTTATTAAATTATGTGACAATATTATGTGCAGTAGAAATAAATAATGCATTTGATAAAATTACTACAGCTGAAAATTATACTAATTAAGAATTAGAAGTATACAGGAAACTTTTTCTTCTTCTTCTGAGATGCTGCTTGCTTGCTTGTGTTCGTTGGCTTGAGCTGCAACGCGAGGTCCTGTATGTCGGATGAAGGCATCCTGTTGTCCAACATCAGTGTGATGTCATACAGGACCTGAGGTTTGCGTGAGTATCCGTTGTCCCATGTCTGGCTTATTGGTGTGCAGACTGGTGGTTCCTCGCCGTACAGGCAGACACTCTCCGACTTCGGAGGAAACGGCGATCCTATTGACTTTAGCCAGGACCACGAAGGGACCTGTTGCCCAGGACGCTCGACGAGGACGCGTCAATAGGTCTTGGCCAGTATATAACCCGGCCCTGGTGCCTTGGAAACACCTCTGCGTCCCTTCTTCTGAGATCATTCGGAATGTTGTTTTAGACGTAATTGTTTTGTGCCTGTTTATATCAGAGCTGCGAGATGTGCGCCTTTCGGCCGACACATCCGATTTCTTCAGGCATTTGTTGGTCGGCTACCTTCTCGGGTGTTTCGTATAACGTTTGACTCTCATTGTTGTCCTGCCAACCTCACCCCAGCTGGCCCATTTAGAACAGCTGAAGACATCCCGGTCAGCTCTCAAGGGAAGGCACAGACATACCATTGACATTCACCGCCATCCAAGGAGGCTTCCATAATTGCAGACACATAGCGCGTATTGGGCGTAACGTCCTGCACATGGCTGCTTAGCCTCACTTCCGTACATTGGGCCTTCCGTTCACCACATGCTGTTTCACCGGAAACCATATGAATGCAGTCTGCAGATGACATCCAAACAGTGAGTTTTCGACTCTAACTTTCCACGTAATGAATTTGGTATCCAAGCATTATTCCATTTCGTGCCACTAGGGCGCATTTTCCACCTTTGATGACGCCCACACAATGAACTTTCAATTCGGAGTTTCCACTTAATGGATTCGCTAGCCAAGCAATATTCCATGTCGTGCCACTGGGACGCTTTTGCCACCGACATACTCGTGGCATGAAGTATGTCATGCTAAGAACTTCTTCATGCATCTTTAGATGTCAACCTGAATATGCTAAATAAATCTGCAGTCAGCTTGAGCTTGTTTTCATCTCCATTGAGCTTGTCCTCAAATGAACCAGGTGTGGCCAAAATATCTTTCTCTGTTCCGCATATATTGGGCACTCCTGTAGCAACTGTCTAGCTGTCATTTTACCAGTTCCACACTTACATTCATCAGTATCTCCTATGTTTAGTTTATTGAACAAGTGGTATTTCAGCCTGTTGTGTTCTGTGTAGGGTCTGAAGATTGCTGCTTGTTCACTTCGGTCGAGTTTGTAATATGCATCATCTTTCTGGTGGCATAGATGCTCTGATTCTCATTTGGTTCTATAAGTGCTTTTTATAAACCTTCTAGCCACATTATAAGTTATGTTGAGTCAGATATTTTGACTGAGGTAGTCGTCCGGCCTCTTTTGCCAATCTGTCAGCCTCTTCATTTCCAGGTATATTGCAATGCGATGGGATCTACTGTATTACAACTTTTTTGTATGTGTTGGATTTCTGACATTGTCCATGGAGTGCTGCTCTTAGGTCTGCTAGTTCTGTGTTGTTTTTGCTCTTCAGTATTGAGGCAGCTAACTTTTCAGCTGTGGAGATTGCTGTTTGATGCTCTTTATTTTCCTCCATCAAGGGCATTTCTGCTGCAATTTTCAAAGCCTCTATCTCTGTTTGAAGTTACTTGAAAATGTTCCTGTTGCCATTAACTTTGTGTTTTTACACTCCATTTTTTTTTTAATTTAGAAGAATTCCTCCTCCTCCATTTTCTATTGAATGTTTGGCTGATCCATCTGTATATGCATAGGACCAGTTGCTACTTTGGTAATGTTGTTTTATGTAGTTTAGGGTTATTTTTCTTCTTTCGGTTTCATTCTGAGTGTTCTTTTTCTCAATACCAGGAATGTTTTCTATCATCTCAGGCCGTTGCTGCTGTCTCCAAGCTGGGAACTTGCGTGCATTATAAATGAATTTGACTGTTGATGTGTTAAATATATGATTTGTCCTAATCTTTCTGTTTGCAATTTTTACAAAGTTACTTCGCTTCAGTCTTCCCGTTCGTTCCAAGACCATTAAACCTTTTATACATGGTGTGGTCTTTCAATGTTCTAAATTGTCTGCTTGTTTCTGGGCTCTATCACTTCTATTCTTCATTGGTTGTAAACAAGTGATCTTGTCTAGTTCGTTAATATGCGTTAATAAGCGCTATAGTACTGACTTCACCCTTACAGTATATAACTTCTTGTATACTTTCTCATCTGCTCCCCACGTTGTACCAGCAAGCTTTTTCACGATTGCCATTACTTGCCGTGCTCTTGTTTGATTTTTCTTGACCTCGGTCTTCCATGTAATCCGACGATCAAAGGTGACTTCTAGATAGTTTGGATTTTCATCATGGCGGAATATTTTTCCATTTAATACCAGCTTAGGGTGATGAGATTTATTTGAGAGGGAGAACACTGTGCATCTTGTTTTCTCTTCACTTATCTTCGCTAGCCATGATTTGGACCAGTCCTCTAGCGCTAATAAGGCTTGCTGTATTCTGCTGGTAGCTATACTAATATATTCTTTAGATGTCTATATGGCTAGGTCATCTGCAAAGGAGGATGTGTGAACTCTAGCTGGAAAGTATTTTTCTGTAATGTCATTTATATATGCTAGATATAATGTTAGTGAAAGAACTCCTCCTTGGGGGACACCTGGCACCAACAGCATCCTTTTGCTGGTTTGTCCTTCTACTTTTGTCCTGGCAGTTCTGTTCTCAAGGTAGTGGTTGATCGATTTGTACATTTTCCCACAAACCTGTATTTTTTGCAGTTTTACTTTCAGTCCTTCCTTCCATACTTTATCAAATGCTTTTTCTAAATCTATCCAGACCGCTAGTGTGTGCTTTTTCTCTTGGAAGGCATCCTCTATTTCCTGAGCTATATAGTTTGTTTGCTCTCCAGTGGATCTATACTTTCTTAATTATACTCGTGTGGCGTTAAGAGTTGGTTTTCTTCCAGATGCTATATTAGCCCTCAATTGATAATTATCCTCTTCTTCTTCTTCTTCTCTTCTTCTTCTTCTTCTTCTTCTTCTTCTTCTTCTTCTTCTTCTTCTTCTTCTTCTTCTTCTTCTTCTTCAGCGTTCCGAGCCATTCAGGTTCTTTGCTGCAGATACAAGCCGTCTCCATTCGTCTCTCTGGTTGTCCTTCTCGTGCCAGTCGCGTATTCCAAGTGCTTGTAGGTCTGTATGTACATTATATGTCTTCTTGGTCTGCCTCGGGGTCTTCGGTCATTTATTTCCTAAGTGTAAGCGAGTTTTGTTTCCCTCTTATCTTCCATTATTTCTATATGCCCCAGCCATTGCAGTCTAGTAGCCTTCATGATACCAGTGATTAGTCTTTCCTCTTGAGCCTAAGGCGGCGCATAGGGCAGAAGTTCTGTCTCTCCATGCCTGGCGGTTCGCTGCTATCTGTTGTAGATCTTGGATATTTACTTGGCCATTGAATGAGCCTTCTCTAATGATGGTTCTACGCAGGGTCACTCTTGGTCTTCCCCGTTTTCTTTTCCCTACCGGTGACCATATGAGGGCTTGGTAGGGGAGTCTTGTCTTGTCCATTCTGAGTACATGGCCGATGTAGTTCCAACGGCGTCTTCTTATGAAATTGGATACTGTATCTTGCTTAGTCTCTTGTCTTATTTGCGAATTGGTTCTGAAGTCTGTCCAGTGGATGTTTAGAAGTCTTCTAAGACATTTGTTCTCAAAATTGTCTAATTTTTTATCTAAAGCTACCGTTGATTTCCAACTTTCACATCCATACGTTAACACTGGAATCACACAAGAGTTGAAGATTTTAAGTTTTGTGTGTTTGCTGAGTGTCTTTGACTTCCAGATGTTTGACAGTTTATTGAAGGCACTAGATGCCAGTGCGATTCTAGATGATATTTCTGGTGTTGAGTCCCCTGTGGATGTCATTTTGCTTCCTAGGTATGTGAAGCTGTTGACTTTTTCAAGAACGTAGCTGTTCAATTTGGTCTCATCTGAACTGTTGGTAAGATCAATAGTCTTTGTTTTTGTGGTGTTAATTTGGAGACCAATTTGCCCTGAAACATTTTGGAGGTGGTTTATTTTCTCTTGGGCATCCGGATGTGTTGAACTCAAAAGCACTATGTCGTCGGCAAAGTCCAGGTCTTCTAGAATTTTGTCAACCCAATGGATTCCCATATTTGTGTTGCTTGTGCATTTGCGCATGACCCAATCGATAGCTATTCCAAAAAGCATCGGTGATAAGACACAACCCTGTTTCACTCCTGTTTCGACTGAGAACCAGTCAGAGTTGCCTGTTTCTGTTCTTACGCAGCAACGTGTCTCTTTGTAGAAAGATTTTATGACGTTGGTATATTTGGTAGGAAAACCATAGATGTTAAGTAGATTCCAAAGTGAAGGACGGTGGATGCTGTCGAAGGCTTTTTGAAAGTCGACAAAGTTTGTGATTAATTTCGACTGGAATTCTACGGAGTCTTCAATGATTATTCTGAGGGTGAAAATGTGGTCTATGCATGACCGTTTTGGTCTGAAGCCTGCTTGTTCTTCTCTGAGCCTTTCATCTATCGCCTTTTTCAATCTCTCAAGTAACATGCTACAAAAAAGTTTTCCTGGTACTGACAATAGAGTGATACCACGCCAATTATTGCAATCAGACATATCGCCCTTTTTAGGCAGTTTGAAAATTACACCATCTTTCCACTGTTGTGGTGGGGATTCGCTTTGCCAGATTTCATTGATCAGCTGTAACAAACGTTGTAAGGTGTTCTCATCTGCTGCTTTGAGCATTTCTCCTGAGATTTCATCTTCACCAACAGCTTTGTTGTTCTTCAATTTTTTGGTGGCTGCTTTAATCTCTTCCATGGTGAATGACTCGCAGGAGGCATCCAGTGGGGGCATAGTAATTTCTCCATCCAGGTTCGGAACAGTGTCAGGCTGCGGTCTATTTAATATTTCTTTGAAATGTTCTGCCCATCGTTGCTTTTGAAGGTAATCGGATAACAGTTGATTGCCTTGTTTGTCTTTGATGGGTATATTTGGTGTAGGTGAGTGATTGCATAGTTGCTTCATGATATGGAATACGGCTCTGTTGTTTCCAGTTCTGGCAGCTGCTTCGGCGTCGGAGGCCAGGCTGTGAATAAAGTTCTGTTTGTCTTTTCGTGCGCTTGATTTCACCTCTTTATCCAACATAGAGTACTTTTGCTTATGGGGTTTCATATGTAGATGTGTCTTTTGCAGAAAGAAGTATTAGTTTTGCTTGTTTTCTTTCTTGTATCTTCGTCCAGGTGTTATCGCTTAGCCACTTCTTCTTCTGTCTTTGTACGTAGCCGACTGTGTTTGTTGCAGCATTTAGCAAGGTAGTTTTTAGGAAATTCCAATTTTCTTCAATGTTGTTTTTAATATTCGCACTGCTCGATATACTTTCTTTGTTAGCATAGATGCTTTGTACCTCTGAATTGAATGCGAGTTGGTGTTCTTTAGTCAGTAGGGACTGTGAGTTTATTTTCTTAATTCTGGGTGATCTGTGCAGAGTCTTGAGCTTTATTTTTAGTTTGGCAATGCAGAGATTGTGATCACTGCCAGCATCTGCACCTCTGTAGGCTCTGACGTCTTGTACTGATGAACGGAATTTGGCATTAATTCAGGAGTGGAAACAGGAGTGAAACAATACCAGTGATTAGCGGGGACTTAAACAGATCATAAATGTGTTTATTGCTTCTTCTTTTCCACTCTTCATTTTGTGTATCCCTAATGGGCCCAAAGATGCGCCTTAAGACTGTTCTCAAAGGTTTATAAAAGGCTTCGTCTCCTTCAGTTGTACTACAGGTTTCAAAGCCATACAGCACAACTGGTCTAATCAGTGTTTTGTATATTGTGATCTTGGTGTTACGAGATAGCGCAGTTGATTCTAGCTTGTATTTCTTCCCTTATTATGTTGGAGCAGTTGAAGATTGTACCCAGGTATTTGTATGTTTTCGTTCTTTTAATGGTCATATAATCTATATGTATGTGGCCAGAGTTTTTAGCTGTTCCTTCTCTTGAAATTACCATATATTCTGTCTTGTCTTGGTTGATAACCAGGCCCATTTGTTGAGCTTTTCCCCTTACGTGAGTCAATATTTCCAGTCTTTTGTTCATTTCCCCCTATAATATGTATATCATCTGCATAACGAAGCAGTGTGGATGTTCTTCCAATAGCACATTCCTCCTGTACCTTCCTTACAACTTTATCTAGAACAAGATTGAAAAGGAGCGGCGATAGTGCATCACCCTGTTTCAAGCTAGATGCTATTTGGAAAGGGTCTGATTTCCTGCCTTTATATGTTACTATATTATAAGTATCTTCCATACATAGTCTGGTCATGTTGATTAACTTCCTTGGTATTCCAAATTCCTGTATAGCATTCCATAGACTATTCCTATGGACACTATCATAAGCCTTTTTAAAATCCACAAAAATGTTATGGTCTTTTATATTCCCAACTTTTCTCGGCTATTTGACGTTAGATAAATATCTGATCTATTGCTGATCTGTTTTGTCTGAAACCCGCCTGGTAGTCACCTAATATGTCTTCTGAATATGGTTGTCTATTGAGTAATTCCACGGATAGTATCTTATAGCTTGTGGACATTAGTAATATTCCTCTATAATTTTCGCATTGCAATTTGTCTCCTTTCTTTAAGATAGGTATCAGTAATGACTCTTTCCAGTCATAGAGTAATTCTTCTGTCCTCCAGATTTTTATTATTATTCTGTATAGCTTTAGATGTAATGCATGGCCGCCTGCCTTTATAAATTCAGCAGCAATTCCATCAGTCCCAGGTGCCTTATTGTTTTTAAGTCGTGTGATTACATATAGGATTTCTTCAAATGTAGGTTCTTCAATTTGTGGTTCACATGTTAGAACCTCTTCCTGTGGGAAAGTGTTACTTGGAGCTTCACCTCCATTGATAATACGTTTCATTAATTGTCCTACACAGCTAAATTGACTGGTAGGTCGATTGCCATTTGGTTCTTCCAGGTCTTTTCATTTTTTGGGGACTAGCATTAGTATAGTTTCCCTCCATGCCTGTGGGACTATTCCTCTCTTCCAGTTGTAATTTACAACAGCTAGTAGTTTCATTTTTGCTTTAGTACCTAGTCCTATTAGCATTTCATTTGTAATTCCATCCATGTGATTTCTTCTCTTTTAGAGTATTCATTTCTTGTTCCATTTGTTCCATTTTTAAATTTGCCATCATATATGCTGCTGCTGTATCTGTATTACTATGTGTCTGTTTATTTTTGATTGCCTTCTTCTGTTCGGTTGTAATATCAATGTAGTTCGCAATATCATAGTGTTGCATTGGTGCACTTGTTAATTTTTTTTTTCTGCAAGCAAAGCATTTCCTTGTTTAATTGTTATTTGTTTGTTTCTGGGTCCTTCTCAGTTCATATCTTTCACTAGTTTCCATAGTTTGTTTACATCCCTGTCAAAGTTCAGGTTTTCTGTATTTTCCCTCCATCAATCTCTTTTTGTTTGATGTATTGTTCTTCTTTACAAAGACTAGCAAGGTGGGCAGAATACTTTCAAGAACTACTTAACCCCACACATAACATAGAAAACCTCACTTTTGTGCCTAGAAGCCAGGGACAGCAAGAACCAAATTTCATACCTGTAGAAGTCAAAGCAGTTATACAGAAAAGTCCTAAAAACAAATCACCAGGTCCAGATGGAATAACCACAGAAGCTATTCAGGCCTGTGGGGAAACAGGAGTTAAATGGCTAACAAGACTTTTTAACATAGCATGGGAAGAAAGAACAGTCCCAGATGATTGGCAACAGGCAATAATAGTACCAATATGGAAAAAGAAAGGCAATATGAGAGAGTGCGAAACATACAGAGGTATATCACTCCTGAGTCATATAGGGAAAATGTATGCAAAACTTTTGGAACAAAGAGCTAGACCAATAGTTGAACAACAGTTAAGCAAAGCACAATTCGGTTTTCGGAAAGGTAACAATTGCACTGATGCATTATTTACACTTAGACAAATTTGTGAAAAAACTATCGAATATAGTGACCAGCAGAATATTGTGTTTGTGGATCAGGAAAAGGCTTTCGATAGAGTAGACAGATACAAATTATGGACCATTCTTGAAGACTATGGGATAGAAGGGCAACTGCTAGAAAACATCATAGCCATGTACCACTCGAGCCAAAGTGCAGTAAGACCACAAGAAGGTATATCAGAAATGTTCACAGTCAATTCAGGAGTGAGACAGGGATGTGTGCTCTCTCTCTCCCCTGCTATTCAATATCTACATCGACAGAATTTCAAAAGAAGCAAGTCTCGACAGAACAGATTCTGAAAATGTAGAACTCTTTACTCCAGATGAAACATCTGACCCACAGGGAATAAATAAACTTCTATTTGCAGACGATCAGTGCCTGTTTTACAGCGATGAGGGCAGACTACAACATCATATTACTAATCTGAGTTCAACCTGCAGCAGATACAATATGAGTATAAACACAGCCAAAACCGAAGTAATGCAAGTTAGCAGATCGCCAGGCCCACTAAGTATACAGATAAATAACACACCTCTGAAACAAGTTAAAGAATTCAAATACCTTGAAAGTATGATCACAGAAGATGACAGATTGGACAGAGAAACTGAAATCAGATGTCAAAAATCTAGTGCACTTACATATCATCTATTACCCTTACTGAAGCATCCAAACATACCCATGTCCGCAAAACGACAGATAATAAACAGCTTATTCACACCAACCCTATGCTATCAATCTCAAACCTGGACTTTATCCAAATTACACCTTCGCAAAATCAAAACCTGCGAAATGAGATGCCTGAGGAGAGCTGCCAACTTACCAATCCGAGACCGAGTAAGAAATGCTACTATCAGACAGACTGTGGGATCAACACCTTGTGCCACATTTATTGAAAGACAGAAGATCAAGTGGTTTGGCCATGTCGTTAGAATGTAACATCAGCAACTACCATCACTGGCCTTACATCAAAGATCATCTGCAACGAGACCACGAGGACGTCCAAGAAGAAAATGGATTGACGACATCAGAGACATTGTACAACCACACGGAATGACACTATCCAGTGCCGTCCACCGGGCGCTGGAACGCAAATTATTCCTCCCCACGACGCTTGACGGCAGAAGTGGAAAATGATGATGATGATTGTTCTTTTTTATTTTGCTGAGATGGCTTTGAGAAAGAGATGTTCGTTTCAGTTGTTTGTTCTCTCTCTGCTGTCTTCCTGGCATCTTCAAATTAATTTATTTGGTTGTTTCGGGATTTGAGATTTAAATATTGAGCACAACCCACTACTGGCAACGCTGATCGTATTCTGGTATGAACCTGTCAAAGACTGAAACATAGAGGCCGGAGGTCTGCCTCAAGATAGAAGACCACCGGGAAGAGTGGTCAACCTCAAGTAGATTAGAGGTAATACAGTGCCCCGATATAAGGGCAGGGTAGGTGATAGAATGGGGGACTATTAACTAGTTCTCTCATGAGACACGGAGACGTCGACCAGATAGTTAGCACTCTGGTCACGACAGAATCACGCCTACGTGATAGCCACGATTGCCACTCAATAGGAGACAGCTAATATAAGCGTGCTGAATGTAACGGCACGCAAAAAGCCGAAGGACGCATCAAGGTCCTTCCGCGTGCTGTGTAGCCACGCGAGTAGGAAAGTCAGACTGGGGACTGACTTCGTAGCGAGCAGATCGTTTAGTGTTGATAGGAGTTTTGTGTAGCCAAATAGATAGAGATTAGCAATAGGGTTAGGAAACTAGTGATAGGCAATTCTGTGGCTTTGTGTGTGATTTGATAGCGACTGTTTTGTAATTGTAAAGAGCCAACGGCAATAAAATGTATCATTCATTTCCTCTCACACGACTTGCAAGTTTCTTGTGTGGTGTGGGAGAAGTAATCCGATGATGCCTGAAACATTGGTTGTTGACAAACCTAAGGCCTGTCCACATCAATGTGGAAGCACTAGACTCGAGTTTTGCTCTCGTTTGAGCTCGTCAGTAGTGCATATCCTTGACCGTACCCGGAAACAAACCCCGGATCACTGGCATGTGAAGCGGGTGTGTAAACACTAGACCCCGCGGCACACACTGGACACGGCCAACTTTAGGCGGCCTGGTGAGCCTTGCCAGTGAGAAGACATGATCGTTCGGGATATATCTCTTTGTTTCACCGTGTTACTCATTCGAGTAAAAGAGTCCTTGGATATGGCAAAGTTTATTTTCTTATCTCAGCATCACATGTGCTAATATTTGTAGCCTTCATATGTCATTGCAAGGTGTGGACTGCGCCTGGCCCTGCAGCCAGCAGGGTTAGGATCGATTAGCCTCTCCCAGGAGGGGTGAAAAGTGAAAATTAGTAGCCTGCCGATGACCCGCAGACTACACAAGTCAACCCCACCTCCACGTGGTGCAAACTGGGAAACCATGACCGCTAACGGGGATATGGTTCGCCATAGGTTTGGACTCCCTATGGTCAGATTTTTCTCCTAAACCTGCGTCTGGCCTAGCAAGCCAGCAGGGGATCTTCATACCGCTCGTAGAAAAACTAAGAAGAATAAACGGACTGAGCCTAAAGGATATATACCCGGCAATGTTAATGGACTACGAGATAGATCAGCGATTCAAAAAAATATTGGCACAATGAACGTCTGCGGTTTAATAGTAAAGAAGTAGAACTTATAGAAACAATGGAAGAGAGGAAAATTGCACTGATGGGAATAGCGGACACCAGAATAAAGGGGGAAGGATGCAAGGAGATGCACCACAGTTACACGTTTGTCTACTCTGGAGTTGAACAGCAAGAAAGGGCAAGACACGGTGTGGGAATAATTACTGAACCACGGCTAGCAAGAGGAATACTAGACATAAAATATTTAAATAAGAAAGAATCATAACAATGAGAATAAAAGAACAAACAATTACAATATATGTACAAATATACGCACCATGTAATACAAACAATAATGAGCAAGAATGCGAGGACTTCTACGAAGATATCCATGACGTGCTAAATAAAATAGATAGGCAGGACAACATCATAGTTATGGGAGACTTCAATGCAAGACTAGGACATAACAGAGTGGGCATAGAAAAACATCTTGGAGCATTTGGAGACCAACATAATGAAAGAATTGATAACGGAAGTAGACTGACAGAGCTATGCAACCAACACGACCTCTATATAACAAATACATTCTATAAACACAAAGACTCATAAATATACACCTGGTATAAATGGAATGATCTAGATACTAAAAGCCAAATTGATTTTATATTAACAAGAAATAACAGAAAGAGAAATATATTAGATGCAAGGGCAGTGCCCAAATTAGTATAAACACAGACTATAAAGCAGTCGTTGCCACAATTAGAATCATCAGTAGAAGGAAGCAAAGACCAGGAAAATACATGCCATGCGAATCAGTAAATTTTAAAAAAAAAAACCTCAAAAACGAGGCACTGTGGGAAAATTATGAAAAAGAGCTAACTGAAATCTTTGTAAAATTACCTATAGAATGAACGAACGAACGAGCGAACGAACAAACCAACGAACTTTATTTTAAAAGGGTAACATTGGGTACGCAGGCCCGTCTTACACTCGGCCCTTTCGATCACTCATCTTTCATTCATCAAATGTGCATGTTACATTTACATAGGGGGAAAGAAACATTGTCAAATTGATTTTGTAAGCATAAACAATGCATATTACGCCTGGCACATTCACATGGGAAAAAAACATTGTCAAATGAAAGTTTTAAACATAAACATTGCATAGTGCAATGTTGTGAGACACATCCCCCATCCACCCTCACACCCCGCAGCCACCCACACATCCCTCAGCCACCCACACATCCCCCACTAACCACCCCCAACCCACCCACACATACATCCACGCACTAACACAGAATCAGGCAAACATACATGCCGCCACCCACCCACCGATCCCCCTCCCACACACATTTCCCCACCCTCACATACATCCCCCACCAATCTCATAACCGACACGCACACACCCACCCACATATTTTCCACCACCCACCAACACACCCAGAACCACCCAGCAAAACACATCACAAAACCACACACACATACCCCCGTCAACCCACACATCCCGCACCTATCCATACATACATCCTGCACCCTCACAATTTTCCCCACGCACCAACACACACATCAGCCAACCTACACCCACTCACCTACCCAATATCCGCCACCTCTCAACTACACATCCTCCACCCATACACACATCCCCACCCACAAACACATCTCCCCACCTGCCCACACATATCCCCCACCCTTAAACACCCAAACACACACACCTCCCACCCTCACACACCCCACCACCCACATATACCCCACCCACAAACATCCGCCGCTCACACACATCTTCCCACAAACACACACATCCCCCAACCATACACTCATCTCTCACACACATCCACCCACTCACGTACTCATCCATCAACCACTCACACCCACACAGAAAGAAAGACGGTGGAAGAAGAATGGGAGATGTTCAAATCAAGCATTTTAAATACTACAAAGATAACATGTGGAACAACGAAAAAATGTAAAACACGGAAATAACAAGTTGGTGGAACACAGAAGTAAAGAAAGCTGTAAAAGACAAAAAAGAAAAATATAAAAAATGTCGAAGAGCAAACAGGAAATTGATTACATAGAATATAGAATAGCTAGAATCCATGTGGATAGAATAGTAAAGAGAGAAAAACAAAACTACTGGGAGGAGTATGGAGAAACTCTAATAAAAACTACAATGAGGCAACTAGAAACTTCTATAAAAAGATAAGTGCAATGAGAACCCGAGGAGAACACTTTGACCCAACAGAAATAATTAACAACGAAAATGGAGAACCAATAAGTGAACAAAAGCAAATCCTAATCAGATGGAAATAGTTCTTCGAACAACTTCTCAACATCCTATCAGATGTCACGGGAATTCAAGAAACCGACACAGATGCCACCGAAGAACTAAAACCAGACATACTGAAAGAAGAAATTATAGAAGCCGTCAGATTAGCCCCATTGAACAAATCACCAGGACAAGATGGAATTCTAAATGAACTAACTAAAGCAGCAAGAGAAGTAGGAACAGCATGGCTGCATAGACTATTCAACCACGTTTGGGAAGAACAACAGACACCACGAAACTGGGGAAACGTCAATTTGGAAAAACTAAGGAAAAAATATTTTTCAAAATTCTTGAATAAAGATTAAGAACTATTATATAACCCCAGCTAAGCGAAACACAACTTGGATTTAGGAAAAACAAAGGACGCACAGATGCCATTTTTTCTCTTAGACAACTTATAGAAAAATCAATCAAATTCAATTAAACACTCTACTTAGCTTTTGTAGACCGAGAAAAGGCATTCGATAGAGTAGATAGAAACAAGCTGTGGGAAATCCTTAAACAATATGGAGTGAGTACACATCTAATTAACCTATGTAGAAGCTTATACAACAACAGTGCATGCATAGTGAGAGCAACAGGAGGACACTCAGAACCCCACACCATGGGATCCGGAGTACGACAAGGTTGTGTCCTGTCCCCTCTCTTGTTTATAACATATATAGACAACATATGTAAAGAAACCAGCCAAACAGAGACCACAAGAACACCGCATGACGAGAACACAAAAGAAGAACCATCTGCAAATCTAACCGTTAGAGAACTCCTGTTTGCGGACGACCAAGCACTAATAGCAAAATCAGAAGCTGAATTACAAGACCACATGAATAGTCTAAAAGAAATGTGTAGGGAACATAACATGAAAATTAGCACAAGTAAAACAGAGGTACTGATTATAACTAAAGAATAAAAAACAGCAACGATTTACATAAACGAACATCCCTTGAAACAAGTAAAGAGGTTCAAGTACCTAGGAAGTATAATATCATCAAATGGTAGATCAGAAGACGAGAACGAAAATAGATGCAACAAGGCAAACCAACTAATTGGGCAAATGGCACCAATACTAAAGAACAAACATGTATCAATATCTATTTAGAAAGCACTTTACAACACAATCTTCCTACCAACTCTATGTTACCAAGGCCAAACCTAGACAATGACAGAAAAAGAGAAAAGAAAAATCACAACAACAGAAATGAGATTCCTGAGAAGAATACTCAATGTATCAAGAAGAGATAAGATCAGAAATGAAGAAATCAGGACTAAAGTTGTGGTTACAGCTGCACTAGATTTTATTAAAAAGCAGCAAGACAAATGGTTTGGCCATGCAAGTAGGTTACCAACTAACAGTATACCACAACAAGCAATTATGTACAGACCAGAAGGAAATAGAGGAAGAGGCCGACTATGTAAACGATGGACGCAGGGAATAACAGAGTTCATGGGAATATCGATACATGAAGCCCATAAGCGGGCAATCTCCCGCTGTTTATACTTCACCTCGACACCGGTACAAGAGGAACATGATGAGATGAGATGATGAGATGAGATATGTCATTGCTTTAAACACAGTGTTTGTTTGTTAGTTAATCGCGGTTCCAACTATACGGCAACGTGTCGTCCCCATATTCTCCGTTCCTGTGCCAGTGAATATCACACAAAATGCTCCTCACTGCCCAATGTGAAAAGTGGAACAGACAGATTTGTCGTCAAGCCAACAGCCAGCACATGTACACTGTGCATAATGCCTCCGCCAGAATGCCAACACAAAAGTCCTCTACGAAAAATACAGTTCTTCCTCGATGGAATCGGCAGTCACCAGAAAGACTTCATTGACCCGGGTTTTATCTCACAATGCTTGGTCTCTTTCCGAAGGGCGACCCGCTGAAAAAGCCGCACAAAACACGAACTCCGTAGCTTCAGCTACAACTCCCAGGAGTCTCCTGAAAAATGCACTCGTGAACCGAAAAGACAACCCAGTCAATTCAGCGACAGTCGGCCATTGTTCCGAACATGCAATTCACTGTGCAAAAACAGCGGACAGATGTAAAATCATTCCACTCGAACCTCACAGCTCACAGAGTCGCGCTATGCAATCTCTCAGTAGCAGGGCGACGGAACCATGTACTGCCAGACCAACATGAGGAAAATGCGAATGCAAACCGTAGCCACAAGCATAAACATGCCAGAGAACATAACGGTTCAATGCCTAACCGCATTGTTGGGGAACCAGAAGTGTTTAAACACAGTGTGCCAAACAAATATATTGTTTTTAGTTTCTCCAGCGGTGTATAACCATCTATAAGAACATTATTGAATGTTTATACACTACTGTCATCATCATAAAGAGCTCTGCCAGCTGGCGTAGGCATTCATGAATCTCCAGAGATCCCGGTCTTTGGTCTTCTGGATCAACTTTGCTGATGATATTCCTCCATGCCACCGTCTCAGTCTATCCAGCACCATGTCTCTGGGTCGGCCTCTGCCACTCTTCCCCTTGATCTTTCCAGTCGTCAGGATGTTCTCCAATGCCTCTCTTATAATAATACGACCATAGACAGCTGTTTGTCTCTTTCTTATTGTTGTATATAATGGTCTAGTTTCATTAGCCTCATCCAGGCAATCATAGTCACTTATTCTGGCAGTCCAGGGAATTCGCACCAATCGTCTCGGGAACCACGTCTCTGTTGTTTCCATGTTCTTCCTAATTTGTTCATTTTCTTTCCAGGTGTCAGTGTCATACAGCAAAACTGGTTCTATATATCACTTACATTCAATGATAGTTAGCGACCTATTGCATGAGACACTTTTCATTGTCAATGATACATTGCCTATATAACAATTACATGTGGTCCCCACTACCTTCATATCTTGTTGCTCCACTTGGCCACACACACACACACACACACACACACACACACACACACCCACCCACCCACCCACCCACCCACCCACCCACACACACACACGCACACACACACACATTCACATAAGGACATGCGTATGTACGCACACAAATATGCAGAGTGAACTTATGAAACATTACATTGGACTAAAATACTGAACTTGCTACGAGAAAAAGAGTGTTGAAATGCTACTTAGAACTTGATGTTTAGTGGGGATATGGAACGTGGACAATGAGCAAACAAGTTGAAAAACATCTAATGGCGGTGGATGAGTGGTTTTTGAGGAAAATGCACAGAATACCATGGATAGACAGCAAAACCAACGCGCAGGTCCTACAAGAAGCAAATATGACTCGTAAACTTGTTAGAGACATTAGACGTAGACAGTCAACATTTTGTGGACAAGTTAAAAGAAGAAATAAATTAGAGAACTTGGTGACAACTGGCAAGATTAAGGGGGAAAGAAGAAGGGGAAGGCAATGAAGTAAATACCTGGATGTCTTGGCCATGGGCATTATCGAGACAAGAACATAGGGTGATCCACGACTCTGGTAATCATGTGAGCTGGTGAAACGTGACCGTCCACGCTTATCGGCATGGCACTTGATGATGATGATTATAATAAAATATTGAAAACAAAAGGCTTTGACTAATATATTGACTTAACTGAATGAAAACGAAATAGATTTATTGTAACAGAAAACGTTTCATCATTTCATGAGTGCAGTTCTGAATATTTCCAATCTGTTTCACGTGAGGATGGAAAGACAACGGTGCCGGTCGTTCAGAAAACAATGGCAAACTTCGGAACTTAAATTTGGCAAGAGATCAAAATCAGCCCCCAAAAAATCGTGTGTTTGACTGTGACATCCTGTACATGATATGTAACTAACTATAATTATAACTTTAACTTTAACTCGATTTATGCGTGAAAATGTGTATTCTGATCATGTTTTATTATTTTCCTAGATCCGGTAAAACCTGTCTCTGAGAATGGCGGTTCTGCTCTCGGAGATGTGAGAGCTACAGTTGGTGGCCTTGTTGCTGCTGTAATCGTCATCATTATAATTCTTGCCAGCATATTTCTGTTGAGAAGGAAAGGTACGTATTCAGGCATATTATTTTTTTTCTTCATGTTAATGTAGCATGTTAATTGTTACAAGTAATTGTTTGGGTAAGCAGTTCAATTTGGTGTGGATGTTATTGTTTTTATCGTTGTTGTTGTTGTTGTTGTTGTTATTGTTGTTATTTCTGAACTGTGCCGTTTGGCTTAGGTAAAGTATCACTATCACTGAACACAGATATTCACACACATCCTCCGGTCTTCTCTCATATACCATACATGCTCCAGACATCTCTCATATACCATACATGCTCCAGTCATCTCTCATATACCATACATGCTCCAGTCATCTCTCATATACCATACATGCTCCAGTCATCTCTCATATACCATACATGCTCCAGTCATCTCTCATATACCATATATGCTCCAGTCATCTCTCATATACCATATATGATCCAGTCATCTCTCATATACCATACATGCTCCAGACATCTCTCATATACCATACATGCTCCAGTCATCTCTCATATACCATACATGCTCCAGTCATCTCTCATATACCATACATGCTCCAGTCATCTCTCATATACCATACATGCTCCAGTCATCTCTCATATACCATACATGCTCCAATCATCTCTCATATACCAATATATGCTCCGTACATTTCTCATATACAATACATTCTCCAGACTTCTCTCATACACCATACATTCTCCAGACTTCTCTCATATAACTTACATGCTCCAAACCTCTCTCATATACCATACATGCTCCAAACCTCTCTCATATACCAATATATGCTCCGTACATTTCTCATATACAATACATTCTCCAGACTTCTCTCATACACCATACATTCTCCAGACTTCTCTCATATAACTTACATGCTCCAAACCTCTCTCATATACCATAAATGCTCTAAAAATATCTCGTATACCATACATGCTCCAGACTTCTCCATTAAAACATACATGCTCCGGACATCTCCTATATACCACACATGGTCCAGACTTCTCCCTTATACCATACATTCTCCAGACTTCTCTCATATACCATACATGCTCCAGACTTCTTCCTTATACCATACATTCTCCAGACTTCTCTCGTATACCATACATGCTCCAAACTTCTCCCATGTACCACACACGCAGAATCTCGTCACTGTGCACCAACCCTGCCACATCAGAGCGGATCCGAATGTGTGTTCACCAGAATCTCAAATGATATAACTATTGTATTTTGGGTAGGTTCCTACTTTGAATTGTTGCCTTGAAAGGCGGCCTGTTGAGTCATCATCATCATTATGTCATGTCGATAAGAGTGGGTGGTCATGTTTCGCCATCTCACTTGTTCACCAGAGTCGTGGATCAGCTCAGTTTTCCTGTCTCGACTCTGCCACGTGGTAAAGCCATTCAGGTATTTATTTCTCTGCCTTCCCCTTGTTCTCTTCCCCTCAATCGTTGTCACCAAGTTCTCCAATTTATTTCTTTTCGTAACGTAACCCAATAAATTGTGACCATTGAGTCAGCTCTTCTTTGAATGTCCAACAGTCGAAGAATGTTTATCCCGTGGAACCTGCAAACTTGTCCTTTGTGTGCTGAGCACAATCTCCTTGTACACATTATCTGCCATGCACATATGTGTGTATGGGAGAGAGAGAGAGAGAGAGAGAGAGAGAGAGAGAGAGAGAGAGAGAGAGAGAGAGAGAGAGAGAGAGAGAGAGAGAGAGAGAGAGAACGAACGAACGAACGAACGAACGAACTTTATTTTAAAAGGGTAACAAATTGGGCACGCAGGCCCGTCTTACATTCGGCCCTTTCAATCACTCATCTTTCATTCATCAAATGTGCATGTTACATTTACATAGGGGAAAAAACATTGTCAAATGGATTTTGTAAGCATAAACAATGCATATTACGCATGATATATTGACATGGGGAAAAATAAACATTGTCAAATGAAAGTTGTAAACATAAACAGTGCATATTGCAATGTTGTGAGACACATCCCCCATCCACCCTCACATCCCGCAGCCACCCACACATCCCCCACCCACCACACCTCCCCCACCCACCCACACATACCTCCACGCACTCACACAGACCCAGGCAAACATACATGCCGCCACCCACCCATTGATCCCCCACCCACACACATTTCCCCACACACACACACATCCCCCACCCATCCCATAACCGACACACACACACCCACCCACATATTCTCCACCACCCACCCACACACCCGCAATCATCCAGCAAACCACACATCACAAAACCACACACACATACCCCCGCCAACCTACACATCCCGCACCTATCCACACACACATCCCGCACCCTCACAATTTCCCCCACCCACCCACACACACATCAGCCACCCTACACCCACTCACCCACCCAATATCCGCCACCTCTCAACTACACATCCCCCACCTATACACACATCCCCACCCACAAACACATCTCCCCACCTGCCCACACATATCCCCCACCCATAACCACTCAGAAACACACATCTCCCACCCACACACA
This sequence comes from Cepaea nemoralis, assembly GCA_014155875.1. NCBI lineage: Eukaryota > Metazoa > Mollusca > Gastropoda > Stylommatophora > Helicidae > Cepaea > Cepaea nemoralis. The sequence continues at coordinate 6,014 of JACEFZ010005911.1, read as the reverse complement.
CTCCACCACCCACATATACCCTACCACACACATCCGCCGCTCACACACATCTTCCCAGAAACACACACATCAAGAGAGAGAGAGAGAGAGAGAGAGAGAGAGAGAGAGAGAGAGAGAGAGAGAGAGAGAGAGAGAGAGAGAGAGAGGGACAGAGGGGGAGGGGGGTCAGGAGTCAGACAGACAGAGAATTTAAACTACATTCAGAGATTATTGGATGTCTTTTGACTTTTATGGACACCATCGCATGCATGTCTGTCATGAAATGTCTTGTAGGCCACACTTAGCTCATTGTATTATTACTGGCAAGTCGACTTCATGGTTCTATCTTTGTTATAGCGCGAATTCTATGGCCAGTTTTTGATAGTTGGAGATACCTGCGCCATGGTTAATATATCCTAGCATTTTTTATTTATTGTCTATATCCTATTTACAAGACACTGAAGTCAACACCAGCATTTTTCAGCTGCTGTTGATGTCTTGGCAAGTTTTACCTTCATAGCTTGCCATTGCTTTCTGATCGACCGGCTCACATACCTTTCCGTAAAAGCTAACCTGACGCGATCCGCTGCCGAATCTCGCGCAGCTGTGTTTCGTACGTGAGTATACGGGTTTACGAACGGCATCCTTAACCCCTTCGCCAGGGAGTCTGGTTTATATCCTAACATACACTGATATTAATATTTAGAGTTTTTTCATGTTCCATGTTAGAAGAGAGAATGATTATTAGATCGGTTTGAGTGTAGAGAGTTACTTGAAATTTCTTCGTCACTATGTTTAAAAATGATCGTCGTAGTTGTGTACTCACAAGTTTTACTTGGTTAACCCAAGAACAGACAAAAACTATTTTTAATGTTAGCCTGTATACCTTAACTGTCCGAGGGCATCGCCAAAACGGAGCGAGCACCCAAAATTAGCCTGTCGACGTCTCTAGGGGTTTATATACAGGGTTCAGACAGGCAGATGGTGCGAGTACATATGAGGCATGAAAACATGATTTAAATCGATACGTGTTTAATATTCATGCATCTTAATATGAATAATGGTGTATCTTCATTTCAACTCGCACAGCTCTCGCAAAAACTCTTAACTACAAAAGCATAGTTTCTCCGTGCGTCAGCACGCACAGGAACACAAGGCTGATAGCGCCCACATTCACTCGCACTGAAGTATAAGCAAATAGTCTATTCTCCTCTCAAACTCATTCAGGCATCCTCTCTCATCCACGTCTGAGTCCCGTCTGCCGCTACCTACTGAGTTCATTGGTCACGAGGTACTTGACCCTCGTGGAGTCCATGAAGGTCGTGCCCGTCCAAGGTGAACCTGTCCTGTCGTTCAAGGGCACCGTCCTGTCTCTACCCTACTGTCATAGACGTATGGATCGGTCTACTATACCCACACTATTCCCATGTCCTATGTCGGTCCTCTATCCTCTCTGTCATGTCCCCTTTGAGACATTGACACCTGAGTAGACCAGTTGGTTATACAAATATTAAGCAATAAGTGTCTTCTGTTTCGTGAGACTGTAGCATAACGCTAACCACCATTATTCATTTACCAAAACATGCCGCAAGAAGAGGAAACAACATTTAAAAAAAATTGACTTCACAACCGCAAACTGAAACTGGGACTTAAAACTTAACATCGAAACTGGAACTGCATAAGTGACAGATGACGTGGATTCTCGGAATTATTTCATCAGTCAAGGCGCAAAGGATCATTCGTCAATACAAGACACGTGACAATGCCTTTATTCAAATATTTCATCAGAAATGTTAATAAGCCCGCACTCTTTTCTGAAACCCGCCTTATGAACAGATGTGAGAAGATTGTGTGACCAAAATTTTCAATAAGGAAGGCAGAATGTCTGGATCCCAGGTGAGCTTGTTAGTCCTTAGATTAAAATGATGACCAGATGTATCAAGTATCCAGTAAAGGGTACCCAGTGTTTGTGATGTCAATTGAAATGTATTATTATAAAGTAAAACCTCTGAAATGTAAACATGCTCGACTGTAGATTCTAACGACGCAGAGCCGTTCCCGGGCAAACTGACACTCTTGTGCTGAGCAATCTTGTGTATTTTGTTAGCAACACTGTTGAAGATGCTATCACTATCTACAGCTAAAATGACAGTTCGTGTACTAGAACTAGTGCCTTGTTCTAAAAACAGACTTATCTATGCCTATTTACAATCTAGAAAACTGAAAGAGAAATCAATCTTTCCTTTCTCCTTCATCTATTGAATCAATAGGGTTTGACGGAATAAATATTTATATTTTTGTCAAATTTTAATTAGATAAGGGCACACATGAACTGCATTACATGAGAAAGTTGTGCTTCGCGGAACACCATCACGCGCAGTGAACTTAACTCATTAATCAACACGGCTTGAACACACAACACCACACCACCCAACACACAACACCACACCACCCAACACTCAACACAACAACAACAGATAATGGGAGAGAGTTATTAGACACAAGAAGAAGAAGAAGAAGAAGTTAATTGGGAAAACACAGAGAATTATTTATACACACGATAAACACCATTGAGTGGAAGAAATGTTATAAATGTATGTCATTTATTTACATGCATCTTGACACATTCTCACTCTTGTCACTGTCTTACTGTACACGTTCACTGACCCCAGGTCAAATGAGAACTTACATACAGCAGGAACCAGTTGATACAAGGCGTACACAGTGTGATAAACTCTGACCACCCCAAATTAACTCAACACTAGATTAGAGAGAAAAAAGGAGGGGAACTAGTTCCTACTTCAGGAATTTAGGTTCGTTTACCTACTTTTAAAAGATTGTATATATTTATGTGAATTTTAAACAGTGATCTTGGTGGCTACCAACAACCACCCAACACATCAGCAAACTAACCACATAAATCAGACCTGAAAGAGGGAGGCCGAGAGAAAGAGATGAACCACAAGTGAGAGGGAAGATGACTTGGCTATGAGCAAAGTATGGGGAGGCCTTCAGAGGAGCTATACGGGCATACCTGAAGTGGATCCATCAGTCAATGGACCCTGGCTTACCAAATCTTCCAGTCACCAGGTTACATTTTTCCTTGGTACACACCACACCCAATTTCAGGAAACTGATAGTTAAATGTTGATTCTTCATCTTCACACTTAATATGTACAACATCAAAATGTTTACTATGTTTCACACTTGTTGACATCTCATATATTGATGATTGTTATTGATGGACCCTGGGACAATGGTCCAATGTACAACGTTTCTAATATATCTTGTGTAAAACAATAGAGATGTGTGTACTGGCCAGAAGGCTCAGGCCCAGTCAATAAATGATTAACATGAATTGACCTTCTGTTAATTTATCAGTTCACACCTATCTGTGAGTCACCAGCTTCTTTGTACATCATGTTGTCAAGATCTATTGAGACTTGTTTATGTGTTTGATTGTTTAAGAATAAATTAACTCATAATGACTTACTAAAATGGGGGAGAGAAGACTCTAGATCTATCAACTGCTCAACATCCATGTTTTCTTCATCTAAATCAGGCTGAGAAAATTATCCAGACTTTCCTCAGATTTGATAAAAGGGGGCTCCAGAGCTAAAGAATCCTTGGAGAAAGGGGCAGAATCCCAGTTAGTAATCATTATTCTCACCAGGGCCATAATCTATATCTCCTAGACATAATTTAATAAGACGAGGCCTGCAGATAACTCAAGGTTCATATTCTGGGGTTATTGAAGATAGAAGAGGATGGGGCTCTACTTCTTTTGTTAGAAATGGGGCATGCACTACAGTGATCTCCCACTCCCTTCAAAATATATGACATATTGGGCTGGCTACGTCCTGGATGGTTCCCATATATTAACCTTTAAACAATTACATAAAAATACATTAACACAATTATCTTTAGATTTTGAACATTGTCATTTTCTAGAATGTTTAACAGATACCATGTGGGGTATTGATTGACAGCCACATGATATGAATGACATTTATAGATAAATAAGAGTAGGTGACTGATCATTCCTCCTGAAGAAGGGGGCCATGTTCAAGCAGGTGTAGACTTCAGAAAAAGGTGCTCCAGGAGAAATATATAGTGTGTATCTACTACCCAAACACTACTTCTCTTCCAGAGAAGGTGTTCTTTTACTGTGGAGTCTGAACTTAACAGCATTTCATCAACCACCGGAAAATCTTATCCGTTGGGAAAACTCTGTCTAATTTCAGATTCTTTTCTTTACTAGGAATTAATTCAGTGCCTGCTGCCTTTGGCTTTTCCAGCATTGACAGACAGACATAAAATAGGGTGTTTTTAATATTGTGCATGCTCTGTTGTATATTTGCAGATCAGTGACTGACAAGCTTACGCGGATCAGACTAACTGCAATTATATTTTTTTTTGGCAGGGCGAATACAACAGTAGATTCTAGGCATGGCGGAAACTGCAAAGTTTAGAGCCCAAATAACAGAAACAGGTAGGGAATGCGGGTTAGATGGCCCTGAGCTAGCTAACTATGTTTCAGATGCATTCGACAAAAGAGAAAGACTGCAAGCGGAATTGACTCTCAAAGAAAAACAGCTTCAGGCTGAATTGGCTGAGAGGTAAAAACGACTTCAAGCAGAATTGGAGGAGAAAGAGAAACGATTTCAAGCAGAATTGGAGGAGAAAGAGAAACGACTACAGGCTGAAATGGAAGATAAGGAGAGAGAGCGTCAACACCAACTGGAGTTGAGGAGAAGGGAGACTGAAGTGGAGATCCGGAGAATAGAGAAAGGGAGTGGTCCTACACCCTCAACCTCATCAGGATCGCCAGTGACAGAGCCACCTCCTCACGTCTCTCACCTTAATTCAGGAGCTATGTCATTTCCTCTGGAACCCTTTAATGAACAGACTGACCACATCGAAGTATTTTTATCACGCTTCGAGGCAATGGCTGTCAGCTGTGGGCTTGAAGAAGGGAGATGGGCGACGAAGTTAGCGCAGGCCTTAAGATCCACCGCGTATGAAGTGTTCTCAAGACTTACTCGTGAGGAACAACAAGAATACGAAACACTGAAAAAGGCACTCTTGAGCCGATTCGAAGTGGACGGGGATTCTTACAAGTCTCGATTCAAATCCGCAAGGAAGGAACCGCATGAGAGTTACGCGCAACTCGTCGAAAGACTGAAGTCATACATACAAAGATGGGCTTGCTTGGGAGGATTTGAGGAAAGTTTTGAAGGACTCCGTGAAATAATCATCATTGATCAGATCAAGGGGAAAATGCAGAACGAAATGAAGGCATTCTTAACCCAAAACGGGGCTGACCGCCTAGAAACAATAATCATCCTGGCAGAGAGATTTGAAAAATCTCAGAAGGAGATGGGATGAAAGGGACGTTCGAACAACACCCCCTCTCAAAACAGAACTCCACAGCCAAAAGAGGGTGAAAACACTGTAGCCACCAGGAAAAAGGGGAAATCCCAGAAAAACACTCAAAACACAGTCCAAACAGCGCCGAGGAGGACAAACCATTCTGTACCCATTGCAAAATTAGAGGTCACACATTTCAGAATTGCAGGAAAAAGCCACCTCCACACACAGCGGCATGTTTGGCCAACCGAAAAGAGAAAAAAGTGAGTACTGGTGAAAAGTCCAAACAGACACCTCATCAAGACACATCATCTCGTATTCCGGTTGTGGGATCCATCTTGCTAAATGGATTCAAAACGACTTGTCTATATGATACTGGATTATCGTATGACTGTGTTGTTTCATCATCCTTAGTTCACCCAGAACAGGTGACAGAGGAAATAGTGGAATTACAGGGACCACTGAAGAGTTCAACGAATATGTCTCTTCCAGTGGCAAAAGTGAACATAGCCTTGCGGTATGTCACTGGGACAATCAAGGCAGCGGTCTTGGACGATCCAATATATCCTGTAATCCTCGGCTGTAGATTTATAGTTCTAGGAGAACCTGTTCAACCTGTGGCGATGGCGACCATGACCACTCGATCCCCTCAGGCAAAAAAGAAA
>JACEFZ010005910.1:0-15590 GCA_014155875.1 Cepaea nemoralis | reverse complement strand
AATTAAAAAAAAACATACAGGAAATAAATGACCGTAGACCCCGAGGTAGACAAGAAGGCGGTGGAGAGATAATATACATACAGACCTACAAGCACTTGGAAATCAACGACTGGCAAGAGAAGGTCCACCAGAGAGACGAATGGAGACAGATTGTATTTGCAGCAAAGAACCTCAATGGCTCGGAATGCTGAAGAAGAAGAAGATTAGGCTTCACTTTTAAATCAAATCAAATCAACTTTATTAGGGTCACAAATTGGGCGCGCAGGCCCGTCTTACATTCGGCCCTTTCAATCACTCGTCTTTCGTTCATCAAGAGCATTATACATTTACATAGGAAGAAAAATAAACATTGTGAAATGAATGTTGTAAACATAAACAAGGCTAATTACCATGTTATGAAGCCCATCTCCCACCTATCCATACACCACCCCACCCACACAACCCCACCTACCCACACACACGCGCACCAAGGGACACATAAACACCCCCACCTACCCACACACACACACACCAAGGGACACATACATACCCCACCAACCGACCCATCCCCCTCCCGCACATCCCCCACCCACACACACTGCCCTCACCTGATCCCCCAACCAAAACACACTCGCCACCCACAAACATTCCCCCACCAACCCACACATCCCACGCCCATCCACATCTTAACCCACACATCCTCTCCCCACCCACACCTCAAACCACCCATCCCTTAGCCACATCTCCATCGACAACATATTCCCCACCCATGCACACAATCCCCCACCAACCCACACATCGCACATTCACTCACACATCCCCAAACCATACACACACATCCCCACCAACTGACATGTCCCTACCCCCCCCCCCCCACCCACCTCCCTAACCACCCATACATCCCCAATCCACACCCCACCACCCACACATACAACTTCCACCCACCCACACATGCCTTAACCTAAATCCCCACCACGCAATCCCCCACCCGCACATAAAATACACCCCCTACCACGCACTATTCCCAACCCACGCACCACACACACACATATCCCTCACCAACACATCCCCACTTACACACCACACACATATCCCCCACCCAGATACCACACAATATTCCCACCCACACCCACACAGATACCCTTACCCATCCACCCCACATACCCCCACTCACATACCACAAAAATCCCCCACCCACACACACATACCTCACTTACACAATATCCCCAACCAACACACCACACACCTCTCCCCACCCACACACGCATTCCCTACCCGTCCACCAAACACACTCACTCACGCATACATCCTCCACTACGCACTCACACACCCCACCCACCCACCCCCAACCAAACATCTCTCGATCACAATACCCCTACCCACACACATCCTCCACCCACTCACACATCCCACCCCGATACATGCAACTCCCTTACCCACCTACACATCCCTAAGCCACTCACACACCCCCACCCACACATTCCCCATCCACACACACACATCTCCCACCCACACACCCTCGCATACTTCCCCCAACCACCACAATCCACTACTCACCGACACATATACCCCACCCATACGCACATTCCTCACACCCATCATACACATCCCCCACACCACACACTATCCTCCACCCATACCACCACAAACATACCCTCCACCTACACATCATTCACACATCCCCCACCAACACACCGCACACATATCTCAAACCCACACACCATACACTTCTCCCCACACGCCCTTGCATCCCCAATCCACCCAACACAATCCCCTATCCACACAACCCCGCCTCCCCCACATACTTCCTCAAACCATCCACACATCTCCACCCACATAAACACACATCCCCCGCATCCGTCCCATACACATATCCTCCACCCATACACACATCCCCCACACCCATTCCAACACCCCTACTTTCACCCCCACACATCCATCCACACATCCCACCAACACCCACAAATATCACTACCCACCAAAACCCACACACCCCAACCCATCAAAACGCATACCCCCACCCACACACCCCCACTTATCCCCACACTCACACACATCCTCCACATACAGTCACACTTCCTCACATCTAGACACATACAAAATGTCTCACGTTAGTATTGAAACTAGTATGAAAAAACTCCCACACTTTACTCACACACATACACTGACACTTGTCATGAGCAGTCTCATAAAAATGTTAAAAAGTACAAGGGAGGTATAAATATCCTTTGCGAGCAACCGCATTTAGGAGCCATGAGAAGTAGATACCTACGTGAAATAAGGGACATGCGCAAAGAAAATTATGACATAGTGTATTTGGATAAAACGTGGATCAATGCGCACCACACAAGTGAAAAGGAATGGCAATCAATGGATGGAAAGATAAAACTTTATGTGCCCAGTAGTAAAGGACAGCGTTTGGTCATAGCCCATGCTGGTAGTACTCATAATGGCTTACTACAGAATGCTGGGCTCGTGTTCGTATCAAAGCATACAGACAATAGGGATTATCATAATGAGATGAATGGTAATGTATTTAGAGATTGGCTCGAGAATACAGTACTTCCATCCCTTGATAGACCGTCTTGTCTAATCATGGACAATGCATCATATCATAATGTTGTTGCCCAAGAAGACAAAATACCTACAGCATCGAGCACAAAGGAAGCAATAAAGATATGGCTCCGAAAGGAAAATATACAATTTCCAGAAACATATTTCAAGCTACAGTTGTTGTCCCTTGTAAAACAGACGCAAAAAAAGCAAGAAATTTCAAATTGACAAGTTGATAGAAGAGCATGGCCATAGGTGCTTGAGACTTCCGCCGTATCATTCTCATTTAAACCCTATAGAACTTGTGTGGGCTAAAGTTAAAGGACAAGTGGCAGCTGCCAATACTACATTCAAATTGTCTGACGTCAAGATACTAACCCAGTCCGCGCTTTTAAATATTGATAAAAATTACTGGGAAAAATGTGAGGACCATGTGTTGAAAGAGGAAGAGGACAATTGGAGAAAGGATGGATTGAATTTTATGCAACCGAGAGCAATCATCAACCTACTGGAATCGTCCGACACAGATTAAGGTCTGAGCAGAGTATGCCCTGGCCATCCTCACTGTCAGCCCTACACAGATTGGAAGACTTGAAAAGGTACAAAACGAAGCCATGCGCATCATTTTGGGCTGCACGAAAGACACCAGCTGTGTATCAATGAGATACCTCCTTGACTTCCCGACAATGGAACACAGGATCAAGATCTGGAGAGCTCGTGCATTCTTAAAAATAAGTGCAGATGAGCAGCACCTCTGCATGACGCTATATTCAGAGAAAAGGGTGACAGGCTAAAGAGAGGCAAATCAAGGATGGGTCGGGCGGAAGATGTCGTCAGACAGGTCTGCAGTCTTACCAGTATCAACCCCGGCAAGGAATGGGTGCCGGTGCCTCCAACTTTTAAGTGCACTTTCTCCTGCATTATCACACTCGACAGATGGTGCAGAGAGCAGAACCCTGTCGCTGTCAATGCAGAAGTCAACGCGCTCATCTATGAACATTCATATAGCCCCGAAGTGCTCATCTATACAGATGGATCTGTTGTAAAGCAGCACAGAAGTGCGTGGGCATTTACAGCCCATTCAGCGGGCCGAACCGTTCAAGAATCCAGTGGTGCCCACTCTATGACCTCGAGCAGCATGACAATGGAGGTGATGGCAGTTACACAGGCTTTTATATGGCTGGAATCACAGCATTATACCAACGTGTGTGTACTAAGTGACTCAATGCGCATGATTCAGAAGATCGAAGCTGGATCTGTACGCAGACGGTGAACTGAGTCGCTGCGGAAGTCTGTTGTTCGTAAAGTCACCTTCATCTTCGTTCCGGGACATGCGAGAGTCGAGGGAAATGAACGAGCTGATAAACTGGCTGGCTCTGCACCCCCTGTAGATGGCCAGCCCATGGATCGTGCCGATGTTATTAACGTCCTCAAAGATATGGCGAGAACAGAGGACTTTGACGTCAGTGAATCCACATCGCTGTCCAGGATGAAAGACTTGGGAGTAAGAATTCGGCACGGCCAGATGCGAGAGGTACATCGGGAAAACAAGGCGCCTCGTCAACCAACACAGAACTGGCACTATTAGCCACCGGACGCCGATGCATATGCTGGGGGAGGATCTGAGCACCTATGGACATGTCCGGAGTGCAATGAAGATACCCCAACTGATTACTGATAACTGAAGAAACAAGAAGGAAATGAAAAATAAGGTAAGAAATATATTCCTTCTACTTTCCTGTTAATTTACAAATTATTTACCCCGTGCCTCTGTAAATTCTCTGTCTTTACTAATATTACACATTGCACCCCTCCCGGAATTCTCCGTGGTGAAGAGGTCAAGCCGTCTGACTCCAGCTCCGAAGGTTGTATGTTCGATTCCGGGCCGCGTCCTTCATTTCACGAGTGCATTTTTTCCGAGACTCCCGAGGGTCGTCGCTGGAGCTACGGAGTTCGTGCTTTGTGCGACGCTTTCCGCGCTGTGGAAAGAAACTGAGCCATATGGGATAAACACCCGGTGCAATGCAGCCGACCCTGTCGATCTTAAGCTAATTCTTTCATTTCACCCACTCTCATACGAATCCGGATACGCCTTTGTGTGTCAACAGAATTGACATGTCTCACATTACCGTAAAAATAACTTCGTTAGCGAGAAATCACTAGTTGTTCAGCAAAAGATCAAAGGAATGTCGCCGCTTTCAATGATTTAAGTTGTTTTTGGACCTATCAAAGACACATTCCTTGGGTGGGGGTAAAAATATAAGCTCGATATAGTCCTATACATAACCTATACCTATACCTATACCTATACTTAGTCTATATCTGTATATTAAGTGAAGCGAAATAAAATTGCGATTTATTATTTTTAAGTGTTAATTAAAATTTAACTTTTGCGCTTTCTAACAGTCGTTTGTGTCTATGTCTCTTACAGAAAGAGCTTGTTGTGTTTGAATCGTTAGGGTTAGGGGTTAGGTTAGGGTTAAATGATGTATAATTAGGGTTAGGGTTAGTAAGAAAGAGTTTGTTGTGTTTGGTGTATATAATGCTCTATTTTCCTTAGGCGTTCATCATTAATTACTGTGGTAGTCCAACGAATTCAAATAATTCGTCTCAGGAACCCAATCTCTGTTGTTTTTCAAGTTCTTCTTAGGGGTGCTGATCGATGACCTTATTCGTTGTCTAGAATAGCGCTTAGTGGGTTAGGGGGGCAGATGCTTTACCTCCATTAGGTTGGAAAATCTGCCTAGTCACCAGAAATTATATTGTTCTGTAATCAAAACGAATGTTAGTGTTATTTGTTATGAAACATTGAAAGTCGGTTAGAAGATGTGGTAGCTGGTATTCATGAGTTCACTAATGGTAGGCGTGTTTTTAAGAAAGGCCGAGTTTATAACAGACAGTGGTGGTTGCTTGCAGACTTGTCGTTATTGCAGATGTGAAATGGTAAAGTGCGCTAGGAGTGGACACCCTAAGAAATGCTATTTTAGGCAGACTTCGAGAAAAAAACCGTTGTATTGTTGAAAGCTGCAACAATGAAAGGATAGTGTAGCAGACATTGTGGTATGGAAAATTGAAGCTGGCAGCCATGGGAAATGGTTCCGTGATGATGAATACCTAGATGATACAGAAACTATACTAGTTGGAACCATAGACGACCTTACCATAAATGTTGTTATGTCTGTTTCAATGGACCACGTGTACAATGGAGGTTTGAAGTTCTTGTTGATGGGACCAGTTTGTGTTAGAAAGAAACCAAGAGTGTGGAGAGATGAGTGCTTAGTCTGTATAAGGGTTTCTGTAGCAGATACGGTGAAGTTGGAGGTTTCGGTAATGTAAATTCGAGAAAGTGGTGACATTGATAACAGGTTTTCAGATAAAAGTTCAAGACACGTATGAGATAACTACAGAAGTTACATTTTTCATAATTTTGGTAATACCTTTGCCCTAGTTTGGTCGACATAGTTCTTACTTTTCCATAGTTTATTTCTTAGACTGACTGACAGCTTTTCCTAGTTTTTATCACTTTGGATGACACGTTTATAAGTTTGATTGAAAATATGTCTTTAGTTGGTTCACTTTATTTGACAAATATTCCTATTTTTTATAAGGTTTACAAAGTTTCCTACTGTTCATAAGTTTGGATGTGCTATTTATAACTTTGGTCAACATTTTAGTTGTGTTGGGTAATATTTTTTCCTATCTTTTTATAAGTTTGTTCGAGTTATATCTGTATTTGGCCAACGTTTTTCGATTTGTCTGACGCATTTTTCTATTTTTATAAGAATTGATGATAATTTTATAAGTTTTGGTTGAGATATTTCAGTATTTGGTTGACCTTTTCCCTTTTGGTTGACAAATTTTCCTAGTTTTTATAAGTTTAGTTGAAATATTTATAAATTTGCTTGAAAGTCTCTTCCCATTTGGTAATCGTATTGTCATACTTTTCATAAATTTGGGCGAGACATTTCTATTTTGGTCAGTATCTTCCTTATTTGGTTAGTTTCCTACTTTTCATACATTGACTGAAATATTTCTGTATTTGCCATAACTTTTCCCCGAGTTTGTTCATGTCTGTATAAAATGTCTCTGTGCATGTCTGTATGTGTCTCTGTTCCATCAGAAAAAAGACAACGTCATGAAAACAACCCACTAAAGACAATCAACAAAACAAAAATCTTGATTTCAATATTTTTATCACCAAAATATGTGTGTTCACAACATATTCATCAAAACAGTTTAGTGATATATCATAAGAAAAAAATCAATGACATACATGATTAGTGAAAAACCAAAAAGTTCTGATTTAGTGATCTTCATTCTTCTGGGCTCTGGTGGTTGACTAAAACAACACTGTTGTTATTGTCGAAGTCATCACACATGAGATATCATACAAGATATCTGAATACTTCTTTTTATCATACCATAACCACCCGGTAGCGGTGGTCGACACTTTTATCTAATACTACCACTTGATTGGGTAGCATAATCGAGAGGTCCTTGCAGTACGCCTTAAGGGCTGCCAAGCTGTCTCTATCATTTGGTTGGATATCCTCTGCTACTATGAGTGGACTTGTTGCCAGGGTGTCTAAGGGTGTCATCCTTTCTCGTGGTGTCTGGTGATGTAAGTAACGTTGTAGGTTCGAATTGTATAGATTGTCACGTACCTGACAGGGATAATCATTGTGAGTGTTCCTATTGTAGCGGGTAAGGTTATCATTGAAGTCACAGTGGTGGTAGTCTGGTACTTGATTTAGACTACAATGATGGTGTAAATATACACGTGGTGCTGTCGTCTCTGCTGTTGTAGTGTTTGATGTATTCATACGTGGTTGATGGTGTGTTCGTATGTGTCTTTGTAGATTGCTTTTTCTGTTGAAAAGTTGTCCACAGATATGACATAAGTTTGGTTTCGTACCGTGAATGGTCCGAATGTGACGATTAAGGTTATACTTATAACAATAGGCTTTGTCGCACACTGAACACGTGAAAGTAGATCTGGTGGTCATATTGATAAACTGGTCATAAGTCACACTTTCGATTTTTTCAACAGCGAAAAAGTTCTGTTGTATACAATGTTTCACTGTTTTATCAGCTGCTGACGACACGACTAAGGGTCACGCCAAGTTTCACCGCTGTAGCTAGCCAAGTCAGTACGTGAACAATATCTGCTTACTACACGAATAACGCTCACACCAAGTTTCACCACTGTAGCTAGCCAAGTCAGCACGTGAACTGGTACTGTGCTCACAAGAGACGCCGTCTATTTTATACACTGGGTCTGCACCCTACATAGCTGACGTAGCAATTTTGTAGACAAGCTATTCTCACGCCGCCCGCCTGCTTCCCACAAACCGATGACTCATGCTACCACTTAATGACTTTTGCACATGGCGGTGATGACGTAGGGGCTGTCTCGGACATCCGCGTTCTTTACCAAAAGGGGGTATGTGGTTTGTATAGTTTAGTCTTATGGGTAAGTGTATCTGTACTGGTTGAGGTACCAGTAGTAATGTTTTGGGTGTGTCTTTGTTTTTTGTGTACTTATGTGTCTGTATGTACAAGTGTATCAAGTGTGTATGGGTGTCTGTATGTGTTTTGTGTCTGTCTTTGGTGTTGTACGCGTATCTGTACGTGGTTGTATATAGTTGTGATGACAGTAGTAATGCTAGGCGATGGGTGTGTCTGTACTTGAGTATAGTTGTGATGACAGTAGTAATCCTAGGCGATGGGTGTGTATGTGTGTGTGTACTTGGCTGTCTTTGTGTTTGTCTTTGAATGTTCTTGTGTATGGGTGAGTGTGTGTGTAGTTTGTATAGCTGTTGTTGTGACAGTAGTAATGGTATGGTTTGTCTTTGTGCTTGTCTGTCTTTATGTGTATGTCTGTATGTACAAATGTGTCTGTGTGTGGTTGTCTTTGTGTTTGTAGGTGTGTATTTGTGTAATTGATTATGGGTGAGTGTGTCTGTCGTTGGTTGTCTTTGTTTTCCAGTGTCTGTAGTTGAGTGGATGTTTATGGGTGTGTGTGTGGTTGACTTTGTGCTTGTATGTGTGTACACGTGTGTGTATAGTTGTGATGACAGTAGTAATGGTATGGGTTGTCTGTGTATGGTTGCCTTTGTGTTTGTATGTGTGTGTAACCCTCTTTGTGTCTTTGATTATGGGTGTGTACTTGTGTATAGCTGTTGTTGTGACAGTAGTAATGGTATGGTTTGTCTGTACGTCTGTATCTGTATGTGTGTACGTGTGTGTGTGTGTGTGTGTGTGTGTGTGTGTGTTTCGTTGTCTTTGTAATTGTGTGTATCAAGTATTACTTGGTTGTCTTTGTGCTTGTATGTGTGTACACGTGTGTGTATAGTTGTGATGACAGTAGTAATGGTATGGGTTGTCTGTGTATGGTTGTCTTTGTGTTTGTACTTGAGTGGTTGTTTATTTGATTATGGGTGTGTACTTGTGTATAGCTGTTGTTGTGACAGTAGTAATGGTATGGGTGTGTCTTTGTGCTTGTCTGTCTTTATGTGTATGTTTGGTTGTCTTTGTATTTGTATGTGTGTTTGTGTGATCCTCTTTGTGTTTGTATGACCCTCTTTGTATGATTTTTACACACCCCACAAACATATAGTATAATAATAACGTACCAGCTAATATTCTTGTCGATAATATTGGTAGTACTATTATCACTACTATTGATTCTTCTTCACTCTACCCACCACCATTGCACTATACGTACTTTCCCCTACAATTTAAGTGGTCACTTGACTACTTGACCACTGCTTGACCACTGCTTGACCACGTCATCGATCACTTTAATCACTACCATAATCTTAGGCACATCGTCCTCTACAATTTAAGTGGTCACTCGACCACTTGACCACTACTTTACCACTACTTGACCACTACTTGACCACTAATTTACCACCCTTTAAGCATCACCATGTCGCTACAACTACTTTCCGCTAAAATTTATTCACTTGACCACTTGACCACTGCTTGACCACTGCTTGACCACTAATTTACCACT
This sequence comes from Cepaea nemoralis, assembly GCA_014155875.1. NCBI lineage: Eukaryota > Metazoa > Mollusca > Gastropoda > Stylommatophora > Helicidae > Cepaea > Cepaea nemoralis. Next base: position 6,040 of record JACEFZ010005910.1, on the reverse strand, counting down.
CTTTAATCATCACCATCTCATTACAATCACTTTTCCCTAAAATTTCCCTAAAATTTTCCTCACTTACACACCGCTTGACCACTGCTTGACCAATACTTGACCACTACTTGACCACTAATTTACCACTAATTTAAACATTACCTTGTCACTACGACCAATTTTCCCTAAAATTTTCCTCACTTGACCACTGCTTGACCACTAATTTACCACTCTTTAATCATCACCATCTCATTACAATCACTTTTCCTTAAAGTTTCCCTAAAATTTTCCTCACTTACACACCGCTTGACCACTGCTTGACCACTACTTGACCACTACTTGACCACTAATTTACCACTAATTTAAACATTACCATGTCACTACGACCAATTTTCCCTAAAATTGTCCTTACTTGACCACTTGACCACTGATTGACCACTGCTTGACCACTAATTTACCACTATTTAATCATCACCATCTCATTACAATCACTTTTCCCTAAAATTTCCTTACTTGACTACTTGACCCTTACTTGACCACTTGACCACTGGTTGACCAGTGTGTAACTGCGAACACCTCTTATTACATTTATGACCACCCCTATACCACTCCTACTTGTTCACTAATACCCCTTACCACCATACCCATTATAACTTTATAAGATTTCCTTTGTAATAAGTGAATATACCACCCTTTACTTTCACTACTATCACACTGTTCAGATGATAGTAACCATCTCTTACTTCATCGAGTATAACCACGACCCATCACACCCTTGTTTATACATTACTACACCACGCATACTAATACATTATGTCTACGCCACCACCATATATCCAACCCATGAGTAGATACCACGACCCATCACACCCTTGTTTATACATCACTACACCACGCATACTAACACATTCATATACGCCACCACCATATGCCCAACCCATGAGTAGAAACCACGACCCATCACACCCTTGTTTATACATCACTACACCACGCACACTAACACATTCATATACGTAACTTATACCCCTCCCTCATCCGTGCTCACAACCTTTCTATTCCCACCAACTACTTTTACCTTAATTACTTTCATACCCACCAGGCAGGCCGAAAAAATCCCGTTCCCCAACAAAAATTTTACCGAGTCGACATTTTCCCCAAAAATACCCCCATATTTCCTTCATAAACCCTTTCAGCCTAGCAGTTCAGCCTGGAAATGTGTGTCTGGAAACCTTAATCTACTACTATGCTAGCAGACGTCAGGTGCCTTCAGCGCATGAAACACGGTGCAACGCAAAACAAATGCAACTCTACAAAGAGATGATGTGCTTTCTGTCGCCAACTTGAGACATAAACAACAAGCGTTTGTCGGCTTTTGCCGATCTAATTCCGCCACTTTCGGAATCTAGCCGTGTACACCAGTGGTTCTCAACCGGTGGGGAGGAAGGGGGAGGATTTTAGGGTTTCCATGGGGGGGGGGGGGGAATTAAAATTATTTCAAGATCGCATTAATACAAGAACCAGTTACTTGATATTGTTTTTCCCTATAAATTTTACGGTTCTGTACTTCTCGCCCTAATGAAATTCGGTTTATAACGAAAGTAGACCCGCAAATCATGTTTAATGTAGATGTCTAGACGTGTTCTAGTGTGTGTTATTAAATTTAGCTTCCATTTTTATGTATACTGTGTAAGGGTGGGGGGATTTATAGGGAGGAAATTCGAAAGGGGGGGGGGGGGGATGACGATCTGAACATATGGTAAAAGGGGGGGGGGGGCATGGGCCAAAAAAGGTTGAGAACCACTGTATTACTATTTATGTCTGTCTTTAGTGTTTTATTACCATTTACAACTGTCTTTGGTGTTATCCTACTGTTTACACCTGCCGTTAGTGTTATATTACTACTTACAACTGTCTTTGGTGCTATCCTACTGTTTACACCTGCCTTTAGTGTTATATTACCATTTACAACTGTCTTTGGTGTTATCCTACTGTTTACACCTGCCGTTAGTGTTATATTACTATTTACAACTGTCTTTGGTGTTATCCTACTGTTTACACCTGCCGTTAGTGTTATATTACCATTTACAACTGTCTTTGGTGTTATCCTACTGTTTACACCTGCCTTTAGTGTTATATTACTATTTAAACCTGAATTTAGTGTTATCTTACGCTTTAAGCCTTCCTTTAATGATATCTCCCGTTGTAAACCTGCCTTTAGCCCTATCTTACCATTTAACCTGCATTTAGTGTTATCTTTCTTGTTTACTTGCCTTTAGTGTTATCTTACTATTTAACCTGCCTTTAGTGTCATCTTACTACTTAACCTGCCTTTAGTTTTATCTTAATTTGTAAACCTGCTTTTAATGTTATATTACTTTGTAAACCTGACTTTAGTATTATCTTACTTTGTAAATCTACCTTAAGTGTCATCTTACTATTTAACCTGCCACTAGTGTTATCTTACTAGTTAACTTACCTTTAGTGTTATTTTACTTTGTAAACCAGCGTCTCGTAGTAACACCTTATCAATATTGATTTCAAGGCGCATGAAAGGAACCTTTTAAAAGAAAATAAGAGAACACTGAAAAAAAAAAAAAAAGACACTGAGAGACATGTCAGTTAAGAGAAAAATGGCGTGCTAATTGCAATGACAGATTCAAACCTGTCTTCTTCTGTTGAAGTTAGCACCGAGCGCAACAACGTGCTTGTGGTGCCAAGGTGGTCATGGAATAAAATAATGTCATTTCTCTAGCGGGGCATTGTAATTTGGAGGTCGCTTGTGCATACCCAAGAGCTTTAAGAGTTCAAATCTTCTATTGTCTTGTATGTGTTGTTGTTCGTGTGTGTGAGTGTGTGTGTGTGTGTGTGTGTGTGTGTGTGTGTGTGCGCGCGTGTGTGTGTGTGAAGTGTATATACAGTCTATTTGAACTCCGACAATAAACATACAACATGAGGAATAGCTAAGGATATTGCGAAAAATACCACGGGACCTACTGAAAATGAGAAAATCCTAGAATTACAACACCAACAAAATTGAAAACCGTAAGCTGATTAGAGAAACCTCATGGATACAGTCAAGATATGCTCGGCACGTTGTGAACAGGAAATAAATGTTACAACTTAGTGATAACTGTAACACTTAACGACACAAGAGTCAGGGCCCCTCAAAGAAATAAATACCGGGATGGCTTGACCATAGGGCATAATCGAGTCAAGAACACGGACAGTATACGCACTTCGGTAATCGTGTGTGATGTCCACCAATAACTACCTACGCATATTCATATGGCACATGATGAAGGTGTATTAAACATGTGTGTCAAATTCTGTGATTCTTCTGCTACTGCTACTGCTACTGCTGCTGCTACTGCTACTGCTGCTGCTCCTGCTACTGCTACTGCTACTGCTGCTGCTACTGCTACTGCTGCTGCTACTGCTACTGCTGCTGCTACTGCTACTGCTACTGCTACTGCTGCTGCTACTGCTACTGCTACTGCTGCTGCTACTGCTACTGCTACTGCTACTGCTACTGCTACTGCTACTGCTACTGCTACTGCTGCTACTGTGACTCTATCTCGCTACTGCTACTTGTGCTATACTACTGTGCTGCTACTACTGCACTGCTGCTGCTGCCTACTACTACTACTACTACTACTATCTACTACTCTACTACTACTACTACTACGATGCGACTACTACTAACTACTACTACTACTTCTACGACTACTACTACCTACCTACTACTACTACTACTACTACTACTACTCTACTACTACTACTACTACTACTAACTACTACTACTACTACTACTACTACTACTACTACTACTACTACTAACTACTACTGACTACTACTACTACTACTACTACTACTACTACTACTACTACTACTACTACTACTACTACTCCTACTACTACTACTACTACTACTACTACTACTACTACTACTACTAATACTACTACTACTACTACTACTACTACTACTACTACTACTGACTACTACTACTACTACTACTACTACTACTACTAACTACTACTACTACTACTACTACTACTACTACTACTACTACTACTACTACCTACTACTACTACTACGACTTACTAGCTACTACTAATACTACTACTACTACTACTACTACTTCTACTACTACTACTCTACTACTACTACTACTACTACTCTACTACTACTACTACTACTACTACACTACTACTACTACTACTGCTAACTACTACTACTACTCCTACTACTACTACTCTCTACTAGCTACTACTACTACTGCTACTGCTACCTATGCTATACTGCTACTCACTTCTATACTACTCTACTACTACTCTGCTAATACTGCTACTACTACTACTACTACTACTGCTACTACTATACTACTACTACTATACTACTGCTGCTACGCTACTAATACTGCTACTACTACTTACTACTACTGCTCGCTGCTACACTGCTACTACTACTACCTGCTAATACTGCTACTACTGCTACTGCTTCTACTACTACTGCTACTACTACTACTACTACTACTACTACTACTACTACTACTACTACTACTACTACTACTACTACTACTACTACTACTACTACTACTACTACTACTACTACTACTACTACTACTACTACTACTACTACTACTACTACTACTACTACTACTACTACTACTACTACTACTATACTACTACTACTACTACTACTACTACTACTACTACTACTACTACTACTACTACTACTACTACTATACTACTACTACTACTACTACTACTACTACTACTACTACTACTACTACTACTACTACTACTACTACTACTACTACTACTACTACTACTACTACTACTACTACTACTACTACTACTACTACTACTACTACTACTACTACTACTACTACTACTACTACTACTACTACTACTACTACTACTACTACTACTACTACTACTACTACTACTACTACTACTACTACTACTACTACTACTACTAGCTGTTTTTAGCTATGTTGAGGAATGCCTTCGAGAACAACGCCATTGGAATAGACATCAACTACCGCATGGATGGAAAGTTATTCAATCTCAGAAGGTTGAAAGCTAAAACAAAAATTAACAGCGACGCCGTCAGAGAGCTCCTGTTTGCTGATGATTGCGCTCTATATGCCAACTCAGAGGCAGCCATGCAACACAATGGTTCAGCTTTCTCACATGCCCGTGCCAACTTTGGGCTCAATATCAACTTGGAGAAGACTAGTTATGTACCAGCCAGCTCCAGGGAATAATCACACTGTGCCGAATATCAATGTGAATGATCATAGACTAAGTGTTGTGGACAAATTCACCTATCTTGGCAGCACTGTGTCACAAGCTGCCACAATTGATGACGAAGTGAATGCAAGAATCTCCAAGGCCAGCGCGGCCTTTGGCAGACTGTACAAGAATGTATGGGACAGAAATGGAATAAGCCTGCAAACAAAGCTGAAAGTCTACTAAGCAGTTGTATTATCCACACTGCTATATGCTTGTGAAACCTGGACTGTTTATCAGCGACACGCTAGGAAATTAAACCACTTCCACACAGTCTACCTTAGGAAGATACTGAAGATTAAATGGCAAGACAAGATCCCAGACACTGAAGTCATAGAAAGAGCGTCCATGCCCAGAATCCACACTTACTAATGAAGAATCAGATTCGCTGGGCTGGTCACTTGACTCGCATGCCAGATCACAGCTACTACTACTACTACTACTACTACTACTACTACTACTACTACTACTACTACTACTACTACTACTACTACTACTTCTACTACTACTACTACTACTACTACTACTACTACTACTAAACGAATTTATTTATGGCGAGTTGCGTTGTGGTAAACGCTCCCAAGGCGGCCAGAGGAAACGCTTTAATAACACTCTGAAAATCTCACTAAATGCTTTTGGAATTCATCATGACACCTGGGAGACTGCAGCCAAAGACCGAAATTCGTGGCGTGCATCATTACGCAAGGGTGCTGTCACTTGTGAGGCAACCAGGACTGCAAGAGCTTGGGGTGGGGGAAAAAAAAAAA
>JACEFZ010005907.1:0-29008 GCA_014155875.1 Cepaea nemoralis | reverse complement strand
ATCTGTATTTTTTCTCCATCATCAGAATCATTTACATCTTAATCTATATTGTTTTCGTCATAGTCGTATCAAGAAGAGATCAGGACTAAAGTGGGGGTTATAGCAGCACTAGATTGTATTAGAAAATTTTTTTGCGTATCCCTTACGGGACGTTGATGTCAACACCAGCATTTTCAGCTGCTGTTGATGTACTAGGCAAGTGTTACGTTCAGTAGTTTGCCATTGCTTTCTGAACGACCGGACCCTATACCTTTTTTCGAAAAAACCAGCACCGCTGTGTTTCGAACCCGGGTATACGGGCTCACAAACCGCGTTCGCAAGCCCTTAGCCACAGAGAAAGCAGCAAGTCAAATGGTTTGGCCATGGAAGTAGGTTAGCAGTCAACAGCATACCACAACAAGCAATGATATACAGATCAGGTGGAAACAGAGGAAGAGGCCGACCACGTACACGTTGGATGGAGGGAATAGCAGAGTCCATGGTAATATCGATACATGAAGTCCATAATCGGGCACTCTCCCGCTGTTTATACTTCACATCCACACCGCAAGGTACAAGAGGAACATGATGAAATGAAATGATGAGTCCTGGTTATAATTATTCTCTTTGTCGTCGCCATGCTTATCTTCATTATCGTCTTCATAATAATCGTCACTGTCTTTGTGTTGTTATTATCATCTTAACTATCATCAGTGTCATTCTATATCAGCGACACTGTCCTCGCCATTATTATCCACCTGATTGTGTACAAGTATGCCTGGGGTTAGTGTATGAAGTCAACTTACCACAAACATCAAAAGTTGGTAGTGACATATTTGGCCACAGTAGGAGAAGAGACAAAGTGCTACATATAATAACCGTGTTCTAGTTAAGCTCACTATCTACTGATCGTGTTTTGGTGATTCATTCATTACACATTGTAACAACTGGTCAGATTACACGGGGAAAGAGATACAGGTCAGCAGCGAGAGAAGACTGTTGACAGCCTTCCGGCAGGGAATGGATAGACACCAGCACACAAATTATTTCACTCTGTTGGAGAGCGGAAGTTGTGGACAAGCCTCACCGACAACACCGGTCGGGAAATTACTTGATAAATACAAAAGAATTAACAGTTTGTTGCTGGCGATATATGGACTGGTTACCATACAGAGCCGCTGATTTTGCGCACAGACTCAGGCCTCACATTGACAAAGATCTCTCGCTACGTCCTCGTGGGGGAAATCTAGGCAGACACTAGTCTAGCGAACGAAGAGATGATCAACTGCAATATCCACTGGTGGATCCTGTCGAAGCCTCAAACTTGCACGCTACAAGACTGCAGGGTCATCACAACTCCCCCCCCCCCCCCTTTCAATGATGGTTGAAAGTCAGCACCCACGTATAGCATCGACAGCTTAGAGAGCTCGCGAGAATTCTTGGGATGAGTGTGTTGCTTGCCTTCAGGGATGAAACCGCGTCATCACGAGTCCATCAAAGATGAGTTATTAGAAGGGCCGAATGTCAGACAGGCCTGTGTGCCCAATTTGTGACCCTTTAAAAAAAAAATACAGTTCGCCCGTTTCATTCTCAAGTCATACAAGGTTCGTCGGGTTAGAGAACAACAACAAAAGCAACTTGGCTGTTTGACGAATGATGTCTTATAGGAGTTCTATAACCGATTAATGTTGCTGCTTCTGATCCATTATGTGAACAGTGGGTTTATTATTTGACTACTGATACGATATAAAGGGTGTGCATTGATCTGACTGTATCACATACACAGTGGCTAAGATGAGATTGGTAATGTAAAAGCGTGCTGACGGCGCGGTGATGAGTTCGCTCCTTACACAGACCAGTTGGTCTTAAACGTCATCTTCTCGTTCAGAAAGCAATGGCAAACTACTCAACTTACAATTGCCTAGTAAATCGGGTTGGGGTTGACCGCAACGTTCTACAAAGAACGTGCAACTTTAAAAAGAACTGTTGACATAGGTACGCCGACCAAGGGAAGGAACCCGTGTGTCCCGGCCTCTTCTATTTACTGGTTATTATCCTTGTTCAAACAGTCTGTTGGCCGCGGGGCTTGCTTGCTTGTTCGTTGGCTTGAGCTCCAACGCGAAGTCCTGTATGTCGGATGAAGGCATCCTGCTGTCCAACATCAGTGTGATGTCATCCAGGACCTGAGGTTTGCGTGAGTATCCGTTGTCCCATGTCTGGCTTATTGGTGTGCAGACTGGTGGTTCCTCGCCGTACAGGCAGACACTCTCCGACTTCGGAGGAATCAACGATCCTACTGACTTTAGCCAGGACCCCGAAGGGACCTGTTGCCCAGGACGCTCAACGAGGACTCGTCAATAGGTCTTGGCCAGTATATAACCCGGCTGTGGTGCCTTGGAAACACCTCTGCGTCCCGGTCGCCGGGCTTAATACGTTTGGATGTACACTTCCGGTGCGCTGATGGCGGGGTACAGGGTTAACCCTCTGCACCGGTCAGCTGGACCTCAACGTAGACTTCCCGTTCAGAAAGCAATGGCAAACTGCTGAAAATAAACTTGCTGTGAAAATCGGCCTGCAGTTCAGGTTGATCCATGCGTCTGGCAGAGGACAAGCAACATGTTAATAATGTCTGTTTGGCGTAGCGGTTCTTGTACTCTGTCTGGAGACTGTTACTGTGAATAGGAGACAGTGGGGGATGATGATCAGACGACCTCAACGCCAGTTGTCAAACTAACTAGCCCGATGATTGGTCTTATTTGCACTAGGCTGTAGACTGGCAGTGGCATGGATCCCGAGATCGTTATTCTGGTCGTTTTACGGGCTGTTATCCACCTTCTGGTTTCATGCACTAGCTCTTTTTGGTACTAATGTGAACTGTCACAGCAACTGACATTAGGGCACATCTGATGCGGCATGCATTGAACACAGTTGTATGGAGTGGGGACGTGGGTGTGCACTTAACAGATTGAGCATATCATTTAGGCTTTTTTAGTTTTTCAAACCTGGTCTCGAGAAGACTGTGGTGACTTCCTTGGATTTAAAAAAAAAAAAAAGGAATTTCCAAAACAACTTAACATCGCTGGGAATAAAGCCGTTGGCTTCCAGTGGCTAATTGTGTTTGTATGTTTGATTACGGGAGACGGTGGTTATCATCATGTTATGACAGTAGTCGTGATATGTTGGTGGTAGTGGTTACGGTATGATGGTGCTGGTGATAATAATGGTGGTAGCCGTGATGTTGGTATGATGATGATGCTGATGGTAATGTCATGTTGATGGTGGGAATAGTGATGATGATCTTCAATCTGAGGCTAATGTTGTGGCTGAGTTGAGTTGAGTTGAGTTAAGAACCGACATCACTGCACTCAGGATATTCCCATACATGCTCCGTCCCCTCGTTCAACAGCCAGCGAAGAGTCATACTACTAACCGTTCCCACCGCTATCTGATTAAAAGTTCTCCTGGTCTTCCCTCTCAGTTTTGAGATTCTTCCAGAACCCCTGCCGATCCCCCACATTCTCATTCTTTCCACATATGGGTTCTCAAGTCTGTTCCTCCGCCTTCTCCACCTGGTCCCATAAGCGCACGACCACCTCCCCCTTGTCCATAGGCAAAATTCCACCAAGAGGTGCCTTCCCTGCTAGCCTATCAGCCTGTTCATTCCCCCGTACACCCGCATGGCCAGGGCAAAATATCCATACAATTCTTACGATCTGTGACCTCTGAAGCGACGAGAGCCATTCCACACGAAACATTCCTTTCTCCACCTTGCTAAGCATACTCTTTGAATCCGTAATGAATACAACGTGTGTTGCTGTAGTCTCCTCTAGCCACCGGAATGCCGCTGTTACTGCCTCCACCTCCATTCTCATGCTGGAGGTCGTAGTCTCATATGCCAGACTCTCCTTTTTCAAGACTCGCCCATTAGCCTTTGCAATAAAGTCCCAGCCACTACGTCTGTTTCTCACCACTGACCCATCGGTGTAGATGACTATGTCACTTTGATGTGTGTTGCTCTGGATCAGCTGTTGCACTTCAAACTCAGTGCGGCCCGCTGCCCATTCTCTGCACTCACGACCCAGTGTTATTATGACACTGTGCCAGTCCGTCATGTTAATGTGGTGATTGTGATAGTAGTATTGCTGATGGTGATGGTTGTGGCAGATATAATGATGCTGATGATGGTGGTGTCCGTGATAAATGCCGAGAAACTAGTGGCGTGTGTTTCTACATCCACAGATCAAGCTGGTCAACATCCGATCGGACGAGATTGTGGACGGCAACCCGAAGTTAACATTAGGTCTCATATGGACTATTATCCTACACTTCCAGGTAGGTGATCTCTCACTACTGTCTGATTTCTTCTTCTGTCTGCCTGTAAGCCTGTCTACCTGCATGCTTGTGTCTGTCTATCTGTTAATCTGTCTAATCAAATCTAATATTTAGAGGGGGGGGGGGGGGGGGGGGGGGGGGGGGGGGGAGAGAGATAAAAATTCGGCCTCGTTCAACCTGATTCTGCAGCGTCGGTTATAATTGAGATCCGTTTTGTCTGAGTTTTGATCATGTCTGTCTATCTGACTGGTTGCCTGTCTTCTTGACTGTCTGCCAGTTTATCTATTTGCACGTGCGTGTCTGTCCTTTGGTCTGTCAGTCTGTCTATCTTTGAATGTCTGCCTGTGCCTGCATGTATCTGTCTATCTCGCATATATGTCTGTCTACCTCGCATACTGTCTGTCTACATGTGTCTTCTTCTTCCTCTTCCTCTTCTTTCTTTACTCCCTTCCTGCCCTACTCCCTCTCTCCCCCTTTCTACACCACTCTGCCCTTTAGCCAGGCAGCAGCACTTTGCGCAAACATTCAACTTCCGCGATTTGATGCAAGCTTCCGTCTGGTAACTCCTTAGTTCCTACAGCCATATCCTCATGTGTAGACATTCCTGATGTCTAGGGTTATCTTTCATGTACCCGAGATGATGGATGACCTCCCCTTGTAGGCATTGTACACAGTGTCAGGTATGATTATCTTCATGAGTTGAAGGATTCCAGGGTGAGTCACAAGGTTGTGGTTTGCTGGCTACATGAAGTCTTATTAGCTTCTTTGGTAATCAGATAAATCATGGCGATTGTTTTATGTTAAATTCTTGTTTCTTTTAGTCACTGAGAAGCAACACAATCGGATATTGGTTAGTTATCTTGTTGGTTGGTCAGTTGCGATTCCAACTACACGGCCACAGATCATACCATAATTGCTTCCTTTCTGCGCTTGAGAAAACCACAGGAAATGCTCCTCACTATACCACGTGAAAAATGAAACAAGACTGCAATCCCAACAAAACCAACAGCGCACACGCATGCATGCATAAGGCCGCTGCCAGAATGCAAACACAACAGCCTGGTGCTAGAATTACTGTTCATCCCCGATGAAAGCAACTGTCATTAGAAAATCAAAGCACTTACTCACACTCACTGAAACATCCAAATATACCCATGTCCGCAAAACGACAGATAATAAACAGCATATTCACACCAACCCTATGCTACCAATCTCAAACGTGGACTTTATCCAAATCACACTTTCGCAAAATCAACACCTGTGAGATGAAATGCCCGAGGAGAGCTGCCAACTTAACAATCGGAGACCCAGTAAGAAATGTTGTTATCAGACAGACTGTAGGATCAAGACCTTGTGCCACATTTATTGAAAGACAGGAGATCAAGTGGTTTGGCCATGTCGTTAGAATGCAACACGAACAACTACCATCACTGGCCTTACATCTAAGATCATCTGTGATGAGACCAAGAGGACGTCCAAGAAGAAAATGGATTGACGACATTCAAGACATTGTACAACGACACGGAATGACACTATCCAGTTCCTCCCCACAAACGCTTGACGGCAGACGTAGAAGATGATGATGCTCACGCATTACTGCATAAAACAAACCAGCTACTTCGTTAACCAGTCACCCGTAATTTTTTTCTGAACAGATAAACTGGCGACAGTCAAATAGACGAAAAGTCACTTATACGTGAAATCCACAGCTCACAGTGTCGCACCAAGCACTCAGCTCATTAGCTGAGCGACTGAACCATGTACTACAAGTCTAGATAAGGCAAAGACATAAAACCGTGGTCAGAAGCAAACAAACCTCCAGGAAATTCACGGATCGCCCGCCTATCCGTCATGTTGGACCGAAATCATATATATAAGTGCGTCATGTTGTCTATAGCAAGACCGATTCTCTCAGTAATAACATTCAGCCGTCCTTGTCCTTGCTCACTCCATTTCGGGTCATGGTGGAGAAGTGGTTACGCCACCTTCTCGCGTTGCGAAGGTTGTGGATTCGATTCAGGGCTACATCGTGGGTTTACTAGTGCAGTTTTTTTTTTCTGAGACTCCTGGGTGTCCTCACTGGAGCTGTGGTGTTTGTGCTTTGTGCGACGTTTTCAGCAGGCAGCCCTGCGAAAAGAGACCGAGCCATATGAGAGAAAACCCAATGAAGTCGATCTTGCATTTTAAACCCTTGTAATCCAGTTCTGTTCATTGATCACTTCAGTTCAGTCAGTTGCTCTGCATCTCAGCCTCAACAGTTTCCACAAGGTATCCATGAGCGAGCATTCTTGTATCAGCCGTATGCAGTCCAGACCACGAAAGCTCTAATCTGTTCTGGATTCTATGCCACAACGGTTCTGTTATGGTGCTAGGGTCTTTTCGGGAATCTATGCCAAAGCCTTTGTACTTCTGGTGTTAATGTTTCTTCTGTAGTCCATGTCACACAGTTTTCAGTGATGGTATCCTTGTCCCTTGTTTGGTCTTGCCACAATTATTATGATGATAGCAAGGTCGCTTTTGAAGTCTTGCCACCACAGTTCTAGTGAGTGTGTCAGGATCTGTTCTTTTTGTCTTGCCGCAACAGTTCTATTGATGGTTTCATGGTATCTTCTTTGGTCTTGCGGTGTCGGGATCTCTTCTGGAGCCATCACGCATTATTCTACTTGCCTAGGAATCACGAACAGCAAGAAAAGGCTGGGGTTGACTGCAACTTCTTGTAAAGGATATGCAACATTTTTTTTTATTGCGATGGCTGGAACCGCTTCTCTATGGTGAGGCGTGTGATGTTAGCTGGTTTTAATGCTGTTGCTACTATATTTATTGATGATCGTCTGTGAAGGTCGTAGATTTATTGATTTTCGAATCGCGCCTGCAGTTGCCTTGGCAGGGCCAGACCAGATGATTTCATGAACCTTACACGACCCGCTGGCCGGACGTTCCCCTTCTTTAATCTAATAAATTAGTTTAGGCATGTTAAATAGAAATCTAATAAATTAGTTTAGGCATGTTAAATAGAATAAATATCCTAGTCAGGATATTGCTTCAGCTGTTGCTTTCCAGATTTCTACATTTCAGTGTGCAGCTTTCGTGTATTCTTTCTTTGTCGAACATGAACAATTCCAAATGTTGTTTTGTCTGCCAGTAGCTGCTCTCGCCGCGTGCACTTTGCAAATGCTATTTGTTTATTCCTGTGTCTGATTATATTACAGTTCTTGCGCCTGATTTTATTACCACTTCCCGCGGACGTAATCTCTCTCTCTCTCTCTCTCTCTCTCTCTCTCTCTCTCTCTCTCTCTCTCTCTCTCTCTCTCTCTCTCTCTCTCTCTCTCTCTCTCTCTCTCTCTCTCTCTCTCCTCCCTCTCCTCCTACCACCTTTCTTCCTCCCCGAAAGTTAAACATTGATAACTGACATTTACTGCCTATACAGACAAGCGTGGCATGTACGTGTGTATATGCCTGTAAAAAATAATTGATGGTTCGGATAACGATATGAAGCCGATAAAGGCCGGAGTGCCGTGTCTGGCCATAATTCTTGCCAACTCATAGATTCTGTGTTATTTCAAGGTGAATGATATATTGTGTGGCCCCGCGGTTGTGCAACTATCGGAGGTCTTGTTTCATTGCCGTGCAGCATCAAATGTACGAGTGTGATTGGTTCTTTCGTATGAATACATCCCAGCCATCGGGTAATGTGTTCTCTGACATTTTACATTTGGCCAAAGGTAAAGTAAAGAAATCTGGCTTCCCCAGTGGCCAAGCATGTGAAGGTCCTACCATTGCATATATCCACAGCAGGATCATCGTACGGGACGTTACTTTAAAGCCGTGTATTCATTATTTAAAAATGATAATAATAATGGTTATTTGAGTTATTTCGACTGGTCTTCTCCTTTCGCTCTTGATCGCCCTTTGAAGTATAGATCAACTCACTCCAAGCCGCCTTGCCCTGGGCTATCTCATATCCTCCCCAGATTATCCATGCATGTTCTGATTAGGCCTCTCTGTGTGTGTGTGTGTGTGTGTGTTTGTGTGTGTGTGTGTGCGCGCGCGCGTGCGTGCATGTGTGTGTGTGTGTGTATTTCTGTAACCCTGTGGATTGCGAGCCTTTCTGGCTATCCATTTCTCAGGTTGTCTCAATATCGGCCCTAGCCAGCACCAATGTCTTTTCTTCACCCCCTGTTGTGTCTAGTCCTCCACATTGGTGATTATGTCATCCATGTTATCTATTCTAGTCTGCGCAGGATCACGTATTGAATATGTGTGGCATTCGTGTAAATCATTCTCCGATGTCTCTGATACACACAGTAGTACTGGTGTCGCGTTATATTTAAATATTCTGTACCTGGTGCGAAGTTGACTTCCACATATTTCTTTGTGCTTTAACACCTGCTGCTACCATTTGTGCCTTTGTTTTGATATCTTTGCTATCTGCCTTGTGGAACTGACTGGGTGAAAGAAAACTGGAAACATGAGAATTAATCCCGTGATTTGTCATCATTGTGATTCTTGCCATCGTTATAACTATCTGTATCCACAAGTTTTAGCATCATCACTGCATTTCGTCACCACCACCACTACCATCATCATCATCATCATCATCATCATAATCATCATCATCACAATTTAATTTCGTCATAACCACGGCCATCACCCTCGTCGTCGTTGTCACCACACCATTGTCATCATTGTTCTTGTCGACATCACCAGCAACACAACTAGCATCGTTCTCACCTCATCATCTCATCTTGTTCCTCTTATACCTTGCCGATTCAATGTCAAGCAAAACTAGTGGGAGAGTAGCCTCTTATAGGCTTCATGTATCCATCATCATTAATCTTAGAATATCCCCACAAGCATTCATAATACTCCCGCAGCTGATGGTTACAGACCGGTCATAATCCAACACTAGCTGTCTGAACCCCTCAAGGCGTCGACCTCATCTCCCAAACCCAGCTGGGGACCTTACCCCTAGGTTTCTTATATCGTGCCTGACATCGACAAGCTAATCACAACGGCTGTCTGGGATGACATCGTCTCAGTTCTTCTTACCTTTGTTATTATTTTTATCATGGTAGCCCGAACTTGTGTGTTTAAATCTTCTGCTTTTTGTGCCTGTGTTGTGATTGGGCAGTGCATGTAATATAAGCCCGTGTAGACATGGGCAGATACTGTTGTGGGGATAGGGTGGGGGTGTCTTTATTAGTTTACGTTGATATACATTGTGATGGTAGCGGGAGTCATGGAGAAGTGTTTGTACCGCCTTTGTGTGAGTACTTGTGATGATTTCTGTCCGCTTACCTGTCTGTGGGTACTTGAGATGCTGTCTTCCCGCTTACCTGTCTGTGAGTACATGAGATTCTGTCTGTAAGCTTATCTGTTTGTGAGTACTTTTGAGCCTGTATACATTCTTACCTGTTTGTGAGTACTTTCGATTCTGTATACATTCTTGCCTGTTTGTAAGTACTTGCGATCTCGCCTAGCTGTTTGCCTGTGTACACATGCGATTCTGGCTACTTGTCTGTGTCTTTAAGTTCCTGGGGTTCTGCTTGCCTGTGTGTGAGTGCGTGCGATCCTACCTGTCTCTGTATATGTGGCTACGTGCGATCATACCTGTCTCTGTATATGTGGCTATGTCTCTGTATATGTAGCTAGTGCGATCCTACCTGTCTCTGTATATGTAGCTAGTGCGATCCTACCTGTCTCTGTATATGTAGCTAGTGCGATCCTACCTGTCTCTGTATATGTGGCTACGTGCGATCCTACCTGTCTCTGTATATGTAGCTAGTGCGATCCTACCTGTCTCTGTATATGTGGCTACGTGCGATCATACCTGTCTCTGTATATGTGGCTATGTCTCTGTATATGTAGCTAGTGCGATCCTACCTGTCTCTGTATATGTAGCTAGTGCGATCCTACCTGTCTCTGTATATGTGGCTACGTGCGATCCTGCCTGTCTCTGTATATGTAGCTAGTGCGATCCTACCTGTCTCTGTATATGTAGCTAGTGCGATCCTACCTGTCTCTGTATATGTGGCTACGTGCGATCCTGCCTGTCTCTGTATATGTAGCTAGTGCGATCCTACCTGTCTCTGTATATGTGGCTACGTGCGATCCTACCTGTCTCTGTATATGTGGCTACGTGCGATCCTACCTGTCTCTGTATATGTGGCTATGTCTCTGTATATGTAGCTAGTGCGATCCTACCTGTCTCTGTATATGTGGCTACGTGCGATCCTACCTGTCTCTGTATATGTAGCTAGTGCGATCCTACCTGTCTCTGTATATGTGGCTATGTCTCTGTATATGTAGCTAGTGCGATCCTACCTGTCTCTGTATATGTGGCTACGTGCGATCCTGCCTGTCTCTGTATATGTAGCTAGTGCGATTCTGACTGCTGCTTGCCTGTGATTGTGAGTGTATGAGATCCTGCATACTTCTCTGTGAGTTCATACGATATCTGCCTACCCGTTTATGACTACGTGCAATCCTGCCTACCTGTTTATGACTACGTGCAGTCCTGCCTACCTGTTTATGACTACGTGCAGTCCTGCCTATCTGTTTGTAACTCCGTTCGATTCTAGCTGACAGTTTGTAAAGTGTGCGAACATGCCTGCTTATTTGTCAGTGAGTACCTGCCATCTTGCCTAAATTACTTGCCTGCTTGTCAATGAATGCGTGCGATCCTACTTGCCTATCTGTCTCTAAATACGTTCAGTCCTTTTTTGTTTGCCTGACTGATTCTAATTACATGTTCTTGACTGCCTATCTGCCTGTTTATATGTGAATTTGTGCGACATACCAGCCCGTCTGTCTGTGAATACGTGCCCTCCTGTATGTCTGCGGAATCTCGTTATCCTTCCAGCTTGTTTGTCTGTGAATACGTGATATCGCTCTTGTCTGTCTGTTTATGATTGCATTTGATCCTGCCTGCCTATTATAATCACATTAGATCCTGCCGTCGATCTGTTTGTGAATACGTGCGACCCTCCCTGTCGGTTTGCGTGTGTGGTTGTTTTTTCCGTCATGAAACCTCTAGAGTCTCGTAGCGGCGAGAAACTGGGAGCGGTTCGACCCCCGCTGGTGACTTGCGGGATAACTGAGCCGGCCGCTCAGAAAGCAATGGCAAACTACTGAGCGTAATCTTGCCAAGAAATCAACATACAGCTGAAAGATGCTGATGTTGACAACGATGTCCTGTAAGGATATGCAAAAAAACATTTACGTTTATCAGTGTCTGCTGACTCCAGACCACTAAAAAAAGGGGTTTTAAATGTGTATAACTAAAGATATTGAACACGTGCACACACACACACGCATGTGTGTGTGTGTGTGCGGGGCGCGCCAACACATCTTACAGTATAATCCCCCTCATGTTACATAGTGCACTGCTAGGTCCACGTTCCCTCACACTCCCCCTCCCAGCTGATTGCTTGTTGTTTCAGTTCCTCTCCTCGCGCCGTCTAGCAGCTGGCACATTTTATTTTAACAAATCACGTACATCTGGCCGGCGCTCGGGCAGTTTATCTAGGATGGGTGCAAAACAACAATTTGTGACGTTTGAAACTGCCAGTGCGATGTGTCCCTCGGAATACCCATGTTCATTTTTTAGCACGTGAGAGAGAGAGAGAGAGAGAGAGATTGAATTGAATTGATTTTTATTTTCGAAGGGTAACAAATCGGGCGCGTAGACCCGTCTTATATTTGGCCCTTCTAATCACTCATCTTTCGTTCAACAAAAAGTGTATAATGCATTCACATAGGGAAAAAAAAACGAGAGAGAGAAAGGGTGGGATAGAGTGGACAGAGAGAGAGAGAGCGGGGTGAGAGAGAGGAGGTGGGATAGAGTTAGACAGAGAGAGAGAGCGGGGTGGGAGAGAAAGGAGGGAAAAGAGAGAGAGAGAGAGAGAGAGAGAGAGAGAGAGAGAGAGAGAGAGAGAGAGAAATGATTATATATGAAAAGATGGCTCATGAATGGAACTATTTTGTAGAAAGATACATACCTGCCCGACTGCCTCTCATCGTATCTATCTGTATGGTGTGCCTTACAGGCTTTGACGACTATTCATTCCTTCGTGCAGTGGAACGGATTGATAAAGTAACGCGAAAGCGAAGAGCCCTCTGTCTGGCCATGAGGAGTATTGGGTATATGATTCTAGTCCTATACTTTTAGACCAATCGACAGTCCAGAGACGATTTGGTCAGAATTGCGCGGGTCGCATTTGCTCCCAGGAATATGTGTGGTACCCATTTAGGGTGGGTCGTCGTGGTGGAGCCTAGCACATTAAAACAAACTGTTGCCGTCTTGAAGGGGATTGGAACACACGACTCCTGGACTGGGAGGCAAGTGTGCTAGCCACTGGTTATATACATTAAGTCACTAGTAAACTGGTTATATCAATTATGTCACAAGTAAACTGGTTATATCAATTATGTCGCAAGTAAACTGGTTATATAAATTATGTCACAAGTAAACTGGCTATATAAATTATGTCACAGGTAACCTGGTTATATAAATTATGTCACAAGTAAACTGGTTATATACATTACATAAACAGTAAAGGAGCCTGCCACACCTGGAAGTGTAACGGGTATATGGCGCTGGCCCTGTATACTTATAGAGCAATGGACACTCAATGGATTAGGTGTTCAGTACCAGGTCGAGCACCTCTACCTGCCAGCAGTATCCCCACAAAACTTCTATTTGAGACTGGGTCCAGCTGAGAGCGGACTACAACACCCGCCTTGGTGGGGATTCCAACGCATGGTCATCGGCCCGGCTGGCCAGCGTGTTAGCCACTAGGTAGATGAGGTAAGTCGGAAGTTAAAGCCTCTGTCACACACCTTGAGGCATGTGGGGGTGTATGGTGCCTGCCCCAGATGTGTGGCCTCATTTAGCACTAGATGAGGGTTGTCACTGTTACGTCGACCGCTTGTATTTCACGGGACATCTGGTAGCCAGTTTAGACTGGACCTACCAGAGAGCGGGAAAACAAGATCCGCTTCGAACACCTGACCGCCGAGCGGACAGGCAGGCGTGCTAGGCACCGCGCCACCACGACTCGTGGGTGGATACAGTACAGTCAGAATATCCTCACCTGGAAGTGGAGGAGGAGGAAGTAGAGTTATGAAGTAGACAGGTACAGGTATATTACTTCCAGAGGAGCCTGGCAACACCAGACCATGAAATCAGCCAGCCTGTCTGTGGGGGGAATCACATCCATGGGGGTGTGATTGCATTAGCTAGAAGAATTCCTTAGAGGACGGAGGGAGAGGTGAACAGGCTGCTTCTCCCAGAAGATTTGCTGTGGCGTCCTGAATGCGCTCAGTCTGTTTCCACACATTGCGCGCTTGCTTGTTTACATAGGGGCGGCAGTTCGCATCCAGTTTCCAGGTGCCACAGGAGACGTAACTCCGTTCGATTCTAGCTGACAGTTTGTAAAGTGTGCGAACATGCCTGCTTATTTGTCAGTGAGTACCTGCCATCTTGCCTAATTACTTGCCTGCTTGTCAATGAATGCGTGCGATCCTACTTGCCTATCTGTCTCTAAATACGTTCAGTCCTGTTTTGTTTGCCTGACTGATTCTAATTACATGTTCTTGACTGCCTATCTGCCTGTTTATATGTGAATTTGTGCGACACTACCAGCCCGTCTGTCTGTGAATACGTGCCCTCCTGTATGTCTGCGGAATCTCGTTATCCTTCCAGCTTGTTTGTCTGTGAATACGTGATATCGCTCTTGTCTGTCTGTTTATGATTGCATTTGATCCTGCCTGCCTATTTATAATCACATTAGATCCTGCCGTCGATCTGTTTGTGAATACGTGCGACCCTCCCTGTCGGTTTGCGTGTGTGGTTGATTTTTCCGTCATGAAACCTCTAGAGTCTCGTAGCGGGCGAGAACTGGGAGCGGTTCGACCCCCGCTGGTGACTTGCGGGATAACTGAGCCGGCCGCTCAGAAAGCAATGGCAAACTACTGAGCGTAATCTTGCCAAGAAATCAACATACAGCTGAAAGATGCTGATGTTGACAACGATGTCCTGTAAAGGATATGCAAAAAAACATTTACGTTTATCAGTGTCTGCTGACTCCAGACCACTGAAAAAAGGGGATTTAAATGTGTATAACTAAAGATATTGAACACGTGCACACACACACACGCATGTGTGTGTGTGTGTGCGCGCGCGCCAACACATCTTACAGTATAATCCCCCTCATGTTACATAGTGCACTGCTAGGTCCACGTTCCCTCACACTCCTCCCTCCCAGCTGATTGCTTGTTGTTTCAGTTCCTCTCCTCGCGCCGTCTAGCAGCTGGCACATTTTATTTGAACAAATCACGTACATCTGGCCGGCGCTCGGGCAGTTTATCTAGGATTGGGTGCAAAACAACAATTTGTGACGTTTGAAACTGCCAGTGCGATGTGTCCCTCGGAATACCCATGTTCATTTTGTAGCACGTGAGAGAGAGAGAGAGAGAGAGAGAATTGAATTGAATTGATTTTTATTTTCGAAGGGTAACAAATCGGGCGCGTAGACCCGTCTTATATTTGGCCCTTCTAATCACTCATCTTTCGTTCAACAACAGTGTATAATGCATTCACATAGGGAAAAAAAAACGAGAGAGAGAAAGGGTGGGATAGAGTTGGACAGAGAGAGAGAGAGCGGGGTGAGAGAGAGGAGGTGGGATAGAGTTAGACAGAGAGAGAGAGCGGGGTGGGAGAGAAAGGAGGGAAGAGAGAGAGAGAGAGAGAGAGAGAGAGAGAGAGAGAGAGAGAGAGAGAGAGAGAAATGATTATATATGAAAAGATGGCTCATGAATGGAACTATTTAGTAGAAAGATACATACCTGCCCGACTGCCTCTCATCGTATCTATCTGTATGGTGTGCCTTACAGGCTTTGACGACTATTCATTCCTTCGTGCAGTGGAACGGATTGATAAAGTAACGCGAAAGCGAAGAGCCCTCTGTCTGGCCATGAGGAGTATTGGGTATATGATTCTAGTCCTATACTTTTAGACCAATCGACAGTCCAGAGACGATTTGGTCAGAATTGCGCGGGTCGCATTTGCTCCCCAGGAATATGTGTGGTACCCATTTTAGGGTGGGTCGTCGTGGTGGAGCCTAGCACATTAAAACAAACTGTTGCCGTCTTGAAGGGGATTGGAACACACGACTCCTGGACTGGGAGGCAAGTGTGCTAGCCACTGGTTATATACATTAAGTCACTAGTAAACTGGTTATATCAATTATGTCACAAGTAAACTGGTTATATCAATTATGTCGCAAGTAAACTGGTTATATAAATTATGTCACAAGTAAACTGGCTATATAAATTATGTCACAGGTAACCTGGTTATATAAATTATGTCACAAGTAAACTGGTTATATACATTACATAAACAGTAAAGGAGCCTGCCACACCTGGAAGTGTAACGGGTATATGGCGCTGGCCCTGTATACTTATAGAGCAATGGACACTCAATGGATTAGGTGTTCAGTACCAGGTCGAGCACCTCTACCTGCCAGCAGTATCCCCACAAAACTTCTATTTGAGACTGGGTCCAGCTGAGAGCGGACTACAACACCCGCCTTGGTGGGGATTCCAACGCATGGTCATCGGCCCGGCTGGCCAGCGTGTTAGCCACTAGGTAGATGAGGTAAGTCGGAAGTTAAAGCCTCTGTCACACACCTTGAGGCATGTGGGGTGTATGGTGCCTGCCCCAGATGTGTGGCCTCATTTAGCACTAGATGAGGGTTGTCACTGTTACGTCGACCGCTTGTATTTCACGGGACATCTGGTAGCCAGTTTAGACTGGACCCTACCAGAGAGCGGGAAAACAAGATCCGCTTCGAACACCTGACCGCCGAGCGGACAGGCAGGCGTGCTAGGCACCGCGCCACCACGACTCGTGGGTGGATACAGTACAGTCAGAATATCCTCACCTGGAAGTGGAGGAGGAGGAAGTAGAGTTATGAAGTAGACAGGTACAGGTATATTACTTCCAGAGGAGCCTGGCAACACCAGACCATGAAATCAGCCAGCCTGTCTGTGGGGGGAATCACATCCATAGGGGTGTGAATTGCATTAGCTAGAAGAATTCCTTAGAGGACGGAAGGGAGAGGTGAACAGGCTGCTTCTCCCAGAAGATTTGCTGTGGCGTCCTGAATGCGCTCAGTCTGTTTCCACACATTGCGCGCTTTGGCTTGTTTACATAGGGGCGGCAGTTCGCATCCAGTTTCCAGGTGCCACAGGAGACGGCAGGCAAATGGAGTTTTCAGACCAAATGCGCGCTTGAGCGTCTATATATTTATAGGTTCTTTGTCTGTTCTTCACTTACCTGTTTTTCTTTCTTTCTTTATGTTTCTTTCTGTTCATCTATATGTATTTGTTCGTCTCATGTTCTATCGTTTTGTCTTCTTTTTTTAATCTTCTGTTTTTCTTTGTTCTTCTACCTTTCTCAGCTCTTCTGTCTTTCTTCCTTCTTTTGCGTTTCTTTGTTCTAGTATTTCTTTGTTCTTCAATCTTTCTCTCCTTGTTGTCCTTCTGTCTATAGATCTCGATCTGTTGTCTTCTGTGTGTCTGTCTCTATCTATTCGTCCGCCTGTCTGACTGTTTTCCATGCGCCACGTTTGTCTGTGCCCGAGACGAGTTGCGCCCGGTGTCTGCTCTCCGCTTATCAAGACTCCCCCTTATGTTGCACTTCAAACAGACCATAAGTCACCTTTATCACCTTTCACCTAATTAATGATGACGCGCGGGTTCCGTTTGAAAAGCGGCAGGAGCATACACAAAAATAGTGATAGAGCGCAGAAAGCTGGGGAAGCGATGGATCAAGGACAACATATATCAAACAGGCATGCACCATAGTTATAAAGAACGGCTCAACACAGATAACTATGGAAGATCAGACAGCTTGACCGCTACCCTAAAGGTTGAATACTTGATGATGATCATGAAGTAGCACATACAGTTTCTAGTTATGGATTGTGCACCCTATGCAAGTAACTACTTGTTGACATGCCTGCCAGGCATTGGGCATATGTTGTGGTATTTAGCTTGGCGAAGTATCACACAATGTGTAGTATCATCATAATGTGTCATACCGGTAAGCGCGGGTGACCTTGGTTCGTCACCTCAGACGACCACCATAATCTCGGATCAGTTTGCGTGTGGTTGTCCTAATTATGCAGTTTGACCAAACCACCTTGGCATCATCTCCCTGTCTTGCTCTAGCTCTTGTTCTATCAGGTTTACCAGTGATCATTAAGTCATTAAAACGTTGCATGTCATTTGCAGAACGTTGCAATCAAGCCCAAGCCCTGGTTGATTCTCTGGGCAATTTCACTTTCAGTAGTTTGCCATTGTCATAACATGCCCAGAATATCATCACCATCTACACCTGATTTCTCTGATCAGTGTGCAGTTTCTGCCTCTTGAAGGTCTGCCTAATTTTCTCGTGTCCGCCCGTCCATGGTATTCTTGGCATGTTACTCAGACAGGACATGTCTGCTGCCATCGCATGTTTCTCATCTAGATCCTGTTTCTGCGATGGAGCTTCACTCTAGGAGATCCTATGTTTCTGTGATGGAACCTCACTCGAGGAGCCATGTCGTCATTGGGTCGCCTTTAGGCTACTGAACACGAGCACAGGTTACTACTGTTGAGTAACTTAAGTACCAACGTGTAGTGTGCAGACTGGCTTTGTGTGCAGACTAGCTTTGTGTGCAGACTAGCTTTGTGGCTATGACGTCCGCCTCTGGCTCGTGCAGGCTTGGTTCGATTAGCAGAGTCAACGATGTTGATTTTGACATCTTAAAACCACAGTATACTCCTGAACTTCGGGTAGCGGATCGGATGTCTGGCCCTCTCGGCCCAGGGCTAAAAATTCGGAGGGCCACTGGTACACTGGCTTGCCCATTGTAAACATCCATCGACATTTAGAAATCCGAAAGAGCTCACAGAAAATAATTTTGACTAATACATGTGTGATTCTAGTATACCACAGGAGGATCATCGCTGTTCGTGCACTCTGTGGAGATTGTCCTTGTGTAACTCGTGGGAGGAGACGAGAGAAATTATGAATATATCCAGGTGCTATAAAAGTCACCCTTTAGCAAGAAGACGACAGAAACACGTGTATGATGCGTGGAGAAACACTGTTCATGAAATCTATTTTGATACAACTCTAAGCACCTTGTTGGAGATGTACACAGCAAATGCAGTGATGGGAGTGAATAACGCGGAAGAGAGGCTTGTAGATGTCTAAATACAAGGATTAGCAGTGTCGAGCGTTGCACGTCAAAATGGTGATGCATCATGTTCGTATTATTCTTGGAGTCGTCCTGTGGACTCCGCTGTCAGGTTCTTATTTCCTGCATTCAGGACGTGTTGCCCTTGAACCATCTCATTTCTCTCTGTCGTGTTGGTTAAGCTTTCTTTCAGATGTTTTTATCCTCCATCGGGGGAGGGGTGTTGTAGAAGCCCTGTGTCTGTCTCAAGAAATCGAAGTGTTTTAGAAGTCTTATGTCTGTCTCTAAAAGTCAGGAGTGTTTTATAAGTCCCATGTCTGTCTCTATAAGTCGGGGTGTCTTAGAAGTCCCTTGTGTGTCTCTGTAAGTTGGGGTGTTTTAGAAGTCATATGCCTGCATCTAGAAGTCTGGGTGTTTTAGAAGTCCCGTGTCTGTCTCTATACGTCGGGGTGTTTAAGAAGTCCCGTGTCGTCTCTAGAAGTCTGGGTGTTTTAGATGTCCCGTGTCTGTCTATAGTTGTCGGAGTGGCTTGTCGAAGTCCGACGAGAAAAATACGCTGTTTGATTGTTGTTGTTTTGTGTGTGTTTGTTTTAATCGTTTTCCGGCTTCCTGGCCTAGAGGTTAGCGTCTTTTCTCCGTAATCTCGTATACTCTCGTAAGTAACGTGACGACGGTGAGAATCAGCAGCGGTTCGAATCGCGTCGGTAACTTACGGAGTATGTGAGCCGGCCGCTCAGAAAGCAATGGCAAACTACTGAGCGTAATCTTGCCAAGAAATCAACAATCATCTGAAAGATGCTGATGTTGACAGCGATGTCCTGTAAAGGACATGCACACAAAAAAACTTAATCGTTTGGTCAGATCTTGCTAAAAACATCTGGCTTCCGACTCACCTCTCATACAATTCATACAATAGTATGCTGCTTATTTTATAAGGCTGGGTCGACCCCGGAGCCTCATGGACGTGAATAACATCCGGATTCAATGCAGATTTGAACCGGTGGTCACAATACCGGCAGCAAAGAGCACTGGAAACTTAAACTCTCCCTTCCTGTTTGATGCAAGGTGCCAAAGACAGGACAACGGCGGTGACTTGCGTCACTTAGTGTCAGCAGGTTCTAACCCGAGAGTTACCTGCCACTTTCAGTGTGTATGTCTTGTGTGTCCTCTGATCTTCACTTGCTGTTTTTTCTACTTCTGTCAGTGCCCATCAGTACCGGCGAGTGTATGTCTCATGCTCACTATGCGGGAGTCTCTGTGGCGAAGTGGTCAAGCCGTTTGACTCGTGCTTCGAAGGTTGTGGGTTCGATTCCGGGCCGCGTCCTTCGGTTTACGAGTTAAATGTTTCGGAGACTCCTGTGGGTCGTCGCTAAAAGCTACGGAGTTCGTGCTTTGTGCGACGCTTTCCATGCTGCGTAAAGAGACCGGGCCATATGGGATAAAACCCGGTGCAATGAAGTCGACCCTGTCGACTTTTAAGCGACATTTTTGTATGTCTCATGCTGTTGCGGGAATCATAGACTAGACAATGGCAACAGATAGTGGCGAAGAAATGTGAGTACCTGAGCTCGCCGACATAGCCCACCATAATGGCTCTAAAGCACTGATCTTGAAACTGAATGTATCTTTCCAATGACAGTACAGATAAGAGGACCTGGGAGGAGACCGTACTTGTCTGTAGATGTTACATCAGGCATAAGTTAAACTATTACCTCCCGCCCGGCCCCATGTGATGCAAGCTTCAAACGCTCAACGTCGTTACCTAGATATCATTAGCCCTTCACGCTCTGCGCGGGTGCGTAGAAAACAGTAGAGGAAGGCAAAAGTCGGTATACCGTTTCTTATGACTTCTCTTTCTGAGAGGCCAGGAAGGCGCTTGCTGTGGTGTTGTTGACAACGGGTTGCGTTTAGCCGAGCAGTTTTCCACCCTGTTGTGTGTTTCCTTTGATTGTTTGTGTGTGGTTGTTTATTTTCACAGTTGTTAATAAAGAAGGAAAAGTGACGGGCTGGTGTGTATTTCTTATCTGCTCACTAGACGCAGCTTCAGATGTTAGACGTATGTTTAAACCGTCTTTGAAACTATCCTGTCTTTGAAACTATCTGCTGGTATGTCTGCCTGCTTTCCGCCGTTATGTTCTTTGTTATCTCTATTAATTTAGTCGCTATCTATCCTTTAATCAGTTATCTTGTTGTCCGTACGTCTGTACATATTTCTGTATTTGCCCATAAGCCCACACGTCTATACGGCCATCTGCTGTCTACCAGGGTATCCATAAACGTATGCAATGTTGCCTCATCGTCTCTTTGTTCGTCTATCTATCCATCCACTTATAGTTCTTATTTCAACAGTTCCTTGAGGAGAAAAAAAGAAAGAAAGAAGAATGTGAGCAAAGAGATAACGAGATATCTTACTTTGAGGGCAGAGGTTTTATCCAGGTTAGCAGAAAGGTTCAGGATCATGCCAGCGACGACCAGCACACTTATGATCGGCAGGGATAGATTGCTATTCTCGACTTCATGGCGGGGCATCACCGGCTGAATCAACATATTTATAGACTGCGTTTCTCTGCAACACACGGCCCAGGCACGAGGACCAAGTAAACAAACTACAGGGTTGTCACTGTACATCCAACTTGGACAGGTATACCAGCCTACTTGATCAACATTGACATTTGGGGGGCTGAGTGGTCTGGAGGTATGGTGTCCGCCTCGAGTGCTGGAGGTCCCGGGTTCAGGCCCATGTGAGGGCCGGATTTTTTCACGTGGACTTCTAGTAACAAAAATTTCCCCTGGTCTCTGGGTAGTGAAATCGGACGCCCGTGTATATTGTTGCGCACGTAAAATATCCCTTGGCAGTTGGAAATGGAAAAAAAGAGTAGTCTAACGGCGCTGCCCGGGCAAAATTTCGAGTTAAAAATCTACCCAAAGTATTTCATGATGCTCGCCGGTGCTATGGAGTTCGTGCACTGAGCTGAGATTCTCCGGACTCAGGCTTGAGTTAGGAGTAGAACGGAGCAATTATGGGTTACACCCATGTGCCGTGATGTTGATCTGTCGACTAAAGTAAAATAAACATCAACAACTACAGGATTGTCTACTGTACAGCCAGCTTGGACAGATATACTGGCCCTCTTCATTAACATTAAACTACCAGCCTGGGAGTCTCCTGGGCCAGTGGCTATGCGGTCTGCATCGCGCTCCGAAGGTTGTGTGTTCGATCCCGGGCCACGATGTTCGGTTAACGAGTGCAGTTTTCTCGGAGACTCCCGGGGGCTGTCGGTGGAACTACGGAGTCCGTGCTTACTGCGACGCTTTCGGCAGGCCGCCCTGCAGAAAGACCGAACCATGCGGATTAAAACCCGGTCCAATGAAGCCGATCATTTTGCCTTTTAAACGTTTTTGTTTTTGTTTAATCTATTTAAAAATGCAAGCCGTATGTACCTATACAGAGGAACTGAAAAAGAACGGCCACCTTTACTATAATAACTTGTCTGGCGGTGTAATCATCCAAGACAGACATCGCTAGAATAAACAACTGATTCTTGTCTGCCTGTCCGTTTCTTTGTTCTGTAATGTCTGTCGTGTTTATCTTGTCGCTGTTTTTCTGTCCATCCACCGGCTGTGTCTCTATCAGTGCGTCTGTATGTCTGTCTATATCCATACACCTAGATGTTCATGCAGCATCTGTTGTCTGTCTATCTACATACCTACCCAACGCCGCATGGTCTCTGTATCCATCTAACTATGCTTCCACTCATTGTCTCCCCTGCTTATCTGTTATGTATTGATGCATGCGTCCATACTGCCACTTTCCGTTTCCCCGGACACCGTCTGTGCCACTGTTGACTGATCCCCAGATGTGTAGATTCACTTAACTCAATCAGCCAATTCCCTCCAACCTTAACCTCGACAGGAAAACCGACAATGTTTGGGGCTTGCTTTAAAGTACGGAGCATATTTCACATTGTCTCGATGATTCTCGACGCAGTATTGCAGAATGTAGGCCTCTCTCGGCTTGTTATTGTTCTCAAGACTGCTTCAGACTGTTTCTGCATTATTCAACCTGTCAAGACTCAGGTAATATCTTGTGCAGGGAACCCGGATGTGTTGTAACGTGTGTCTTGTTGTCAGGAGATGCAGTTATTGAAATAATGCTAATCCTTGGAGTAACATGACCAGCCGAGGTCTAACCCCAGCTGTGCTGAACCCTGCGCTGGTCACATCCTCATGTTCTTGTCCCAGTTGTCAAATTGCGGTACCTGTCTCGTAGACTCTGTTGATGTGTGAGTTTGGAGAGGGGAAGGAGAATTCTTTAACACAGTCCCCGTGGAGATGGTGTTTTCGGTAACCGGGTGGAGTCAGAAAGTCTTGGTTTTCAACTTACTCTGATTGACGCAAACCCCTTTCAGGGCAAGCCCCTTTCAGCGTCACTACTTCTGACTTCCTATCTCCAATATGGAGTTAGGCGGTGAGCTGTTAAGGCCTCTGGAGTGTTTATGCTTGTGTCTACGGTTTGCTTACGCATTGTCCTCATGTTGGACTGGTAAGTGAATGCTTCCGTCGCCCTGCTACTGAGTTGAGTGCGTGGGGCGACATTGTGAGCTGTAAATTTCGTGTGAAGTGCTTTTACATCTGTCCGAGGTTGTTTGTAGCGTGAACTGCATATTCAAAACAAAAAACAATGGCGGTCGGCCGGTCGCTGAACTAACTGGGTTGCCTTATGCAGAAAATGTGGTTGCTGGTTTTCTAGTGATTGTCGCTTCCATCGACGACGAATTGCATGTTTAGTGACGGACTTTTGTATTGCCATTCTGGCAGTGGTATTATGCACAGTATACATGTGCGGGCTATTGGTTTGTCGAGACTTTTCGCATGGGCAGTAAGGAGCATTTTATGTGATATTCACTGGCACAGGAACGGGGCATGATGGAGCGACACTTTGCCTTGAAGTTGGAACTACGACTAACTAACTAACATCGGTGTTAAGAGTTGACAATGAAACTTCCAGAAGATTCACCAACCCATCAACCAAACCAACTATCCAACCAACCATCTCTTTGATAATTTCACCTCTTCTGGCCTTGATATAGCCGTTAATTATTGATATCTTTTCCCTGACGCAAGGCATAAACAGCTGGCTCGGTTTCCTTGATCCCCCGCGGATGTTCTCGTCTCCGTGAAACTTCCCACATGCTGCTTGGCCGGGAATATGAAAACTCGGATTTGGTCATAAACGCTCACAGCACGGATGGTGTCTCTCTTTCGTCTGGTTAACCGGATGCTGCTGCATTCTTCTCGTAGCGACCCAGTTGTGTCATCGCATCCTTGTTGTTTGATAAATATGATCCCATTTTGTCTGGGAGCCGGTGTCCACACAAACACATGCGTGATTTAGGCATGCAACTTACATTTCGGAACTTACACGTGGAATGTGTTGTTGATCAAGACCTGGCCTACGGGGGTGTTATTTTCTTATGTTGTGAACTCGCAGTTTTAAACATGCATTGGAAATGGTGAACAATGGTTTGGTTATGTAAATCGATAACGGCTAAATAGTGCCCCAGAGAAAGCGTCGCTCGGATACACTAGGAGTAGCGAGCAGGAGGACACGGAGCAAACATTGATGAAGGGCATAACTATAACAGAGACATTTTGTAGCATTGGGAAAGGAATCGTGTGGTAGCCCTCGTTCCAGAACTTTCTAGAGACAAGAGTAGGAGGAGGAGAATATCTACAACAACGGCAACAACAGAGACAGGAACAACAACAAGGAACAGAAGAAGAACAATAATAACAACAACAAGAAACAGAAGGAAGAAGAAGACACACCATATGGCCATGTGATTAAGTACACTAGTTCCCACCAAGAAACTGTTGTCGTGTAAACGCGGGAAGTTGACCTTCCAACCCACACCTAGTGTTCCTGGAGTCTAGTCTAGTCTTTCTATCTTTACTTACCTGCTTCTGTCAGCACCGGTCAATACCTGCCAATGTGTTTCTCGTGATATGTTACAGCATCAAGGCCTCTCGGACGAATGAAGAGATTTCTACCGGCGTGATCATGCTAACAGCACACGGTTAATGTCGCGAGATTGCCATGAGTTAAACAGATAAATTTACCGACGTTTGCTGGGCGTAGATTTTCTAGGCCCACAACAGTCGTACTAACAGAGTAAACACAGCTGCACAGGTTACATCAGGTCAGCCCATATACACATTTGGTGGTGAGTGAAAAGGAATGGATACACCGCGTTGGCAGTTTGTAAACATTTAGAATTACATAGCCTTGCCCGGCGCAGTAGATGGAACAGCCCTGTCTGTCACTTATACTGCCGGACATCAGACGGAAATGGCTGCTGGGATTGTCACCACTGAACAGAAGCTTGACAGTTGTCAACAGTCAGAGACAAACCGGAATTGGCAGCGAGAGACAGGAAAACAGTGCATCTGTCAATTCTTGGTTTCCGGCACATCGAGAAGTTGACGGGGTTATGTGCAACGCTTTGTTGGAAGTAGACATAAACTTGCTGGCTTGTTTTGAAAATCTTAACAATTACTGACAACTTTGACAGGACTAAAGCCAGGAAAATAGATTCTTGCAAATGGCTGATATGTCCAAATAACACCTGTGTGGGGGCGAAAAGGATAACGTCACGTGGACAACTTGGGTAGTTTGCCATATAAACTCGAGTTGGGATCAACTAGGGTGGACTTGAATAATGCTCTAGTCGGAGTGAGGGCACTGCAGCGCCTAGTGGAAATAATATCTACCGTGTGTTAATTAGTGACTTAATTTTACACGTGCCTATATGGCAGATGTAGATATGATTTATAGGACTGCAGTAGTGCCATTTAAGGTATAACCTATTATAATATATTCGTTATAATTACTTTAGGCAGTAGCCTTGTTAACTATAGTGTGATGATTAGCACTGTTAGTGGAAACTAGCTAGAGTAGGGAAGTGATACTTGGCTCGGTTAGCTAGAATAGATTAGTGAAGTGTTGATAAGCTTTACTAGTTGAGAATTGAGGGATAATTGGGATCTTCCCGTAGGTGTCCCTGGTGGGCGGGGTTCCGCATTCTGTTTGCTGATTTTTTCTTTGTCATAGCCTGATTCAGCTCTAGGTGGGTAGCTAATCTGCTCTATGACTAAGTCTAGTTAGCTAACGATCATTAAGCAAGGTGATAGGCTTACACTCAGCCGAAAGGATCAGTGACTAGTACTATCACCAGATGTGTTGTTTCTATCCTAGGTTCCCTACCAGATCCAAGGAAACTCTACAAGTTTTGGGAAAGAATTAAAAAACCCATTCTGAAGAACACCAGTTCAACAATCAATAAAGTTGCATACAGAAACGTAACTTACGATAGAAGGAAGTTGATTCACCAAAGATAGTGATGATTACTGATGCACCACACAGCATCAGACAGTAGGAACTAAATGAGAACAGTCTAATAGTTACCTAGTGTTATATAATCTCGTGTAATAGAACACAAGACATTATACGTGAGGCTAGATAGACACGAGTGAGGATCAATCACATTAACAATTAACATTAATGACTGCGTACACACTGCAAAAGACTTGTGCAGTTTGTTTAGGAACATTAGGAACGGACATTGTGTAGAGTGCAACCGGTCCCTGATTAACTCTTAATACCACCGGTGTCTATTTCGGATGTTCATGAAATTGGATTACCAGAGGTCTACAGAGGCAAAGCATTATCCGGCAAGATGGTTCCGGCAACGGGTGAGACGTACTTGTTCTGACGTAACGTGCTGTGGTCTATCTTTGCTGTGATCAGCTGACTGAGTTGATGTCTGAGAGACAGAGTCTACACACTTTATAGAACACGTCACACATTTTCTTCGCATACACGTCTCATACACGTTACACTTTTATTTTAATAAATTAATCTTTATTAATTTCTAGAAGCAAGAGTTGTTGAGTATGTTGCGTTGGGGAAGTATGAGAAGGGGGCATAGTAAGACAGTGTGAGAGTGATAGGAAAAGGTGTCCATAGGCTGATGGAGTGTGTTGGACGGAAGCTGGTGGATTCTCCAGAATATTGAGGGGGAAAAAAATAAATTTATAATGTGGGTGTCGGATCTCCTCACTCCAGGGACGACACTTTAAAGGAGGACACGACATTATTGGGGGCTCGTAAACGTGATCTTTGGACAGCGGGATCTCTCGTAAACGTGATCTTTGGACAGCGGGATCTCTCGTAAACGTGATCTTTGGACAGCGGGATCTCTCGTAAACATGATCCTTGGACAGCGGGATCTCTCGTAAACGGGATCTTTGGACAGCGGGATCTCCCGTAAACGGAATCCTTGGACAGCGAGATCTCCTGCAAGCAGAAATTTAAAGCCAATACTAAAGAACAAACACGTGTCAGTAAGAGACTAAACAGCACTCTACAACACAATCTTTCTACCAATGTGTGTGTGTGTGTGTATATTATATATATATATATATATATATATATATATATATATATACCGGCTCCATGGCCGAGAGGTTAGCAGCTTTCTCCGCTAAACCCGAATACTCTCGTCACGTGACGCGACGAGAATTAGCAGTGGTTCGAATTGCAAAAGTGACTTATGAGAGTATGGAGCCGGTCGCTCAGAAAGTCGTGGCGTGCTGATGAGCGTAATCTAGCCTATTATAGGAATCAACATACAGCTGAAAGATGCTGGTGTTGACCGCAATATCCTGAAACAGGATGGAAACGCGGAAATATATATATATATATATGTTATCTAGTGCCAACTCTATGCTACCTGGACAATGACAGAGAAAATGATAATTATAGTAACAGTGATAAGATTCCTGAGAAGGAAAATTAAGGAGAGAGAAAATCAGAAATGATGAAATAAAAACTAAAGTGGGGGTTATAGAAGCGCACGATTTCATTAGAAAACAGCTGGTGACATTTTTCAATCACACAGCAACTCGGCTACCAGCAGGCAACAAACATATCACAACAAGCAGAAGTAGAAGCCGACCATGTAAGCGATTGTCAGAGGGAATATTAGAGTCCATGGGAATCTCTCCGCTGTTTATACTGCATCTCGACAACGCAAGGTACAAGAGAAATGAGATGAGATGAGATGAGATGAGATGAGATGAGATGATGGTATGGACACAGGCAAGCGTCAAGCCTCTACAGGTAAGCGTCTAGCCTCCACACTACGGCGACTCTCATTTTATTAACTGATTCAGTGCCAAATGATAATACATCGCCAAATATGACCTCCCATTTGGACAGAAGGGCGATATATCGCCGTACTAGGGCTATCGTGTAGTTTTGTTTCTTGCTATCTTCCGCCATGTCAATGCTCAGATACCAGTAATTTACATGATAAAACTTGTTCATTTGATTATGTACCATGTTTGGTCTAAACCTACTTATTGTTTGTTACTGGATCAGTTAACTACACAACCAAAAACTTTCATGAGTCATGGGGAGCCTGTGTGTAAAGTTAGGGAAATCTTCTACCTGAATGAGCAATTGATTTTCACGGCTTGGCAATGTGTGAATAATGACACTGTAGACAAAAGTACCACTGGAAATGGCCTGGGCTTTAAGGAAATTGGCATGTGACAAGTTTGTGAATTACTGGATTGACACTTACAAGAATGAAGTGACAATGATCTCATTGAAATCAAAGGCTGACACCTAAGAACAAGAAATCAAAGGGATTTAAAAAAGAAGAGAATGTCGCATAGACATTTTTTATTTCTGTTCCAAGCAATGCACCATGTATGATCAGGTATAGTCCATGTACCAAATAACAGCCTTGTATGATCAGATAATGTCCTGTGTGTTCCAAGCAATGCACCATGTATGATCAGATATAGTCCATGTACCAAACAACAGCCCTGTATGATCAGTTAATGTCCGTGTGTTCCAAGCAATGCACCATGTATGATCAGGTATAGTCCATGTACCAAACAACCGC
The DNA here is from genome assembly GCA_014155875.1 of Cepaea nemoralis. Classification (NCBI taxonomy): domain Eukaryota; kingdom Metazoa; phylum Mollusca; class Gastropoda; order Stylommatophora; family Helicidae; genus Cepaea; species Cepaea nemoralis. The sequence goes on along the minus strand of JACEFZ010005907.1, from coordinate 471 downwards.
CCTGTATGATCAGTTAATGTCTGTGTGTACAAAGCAATGCACCATATATGATCAGCTATTGTCTATGTCTAGCAAGTAACTCACCACTGATAATCAGCTATTGTCCATGTCTAGCAAGTAACTCACCACTGATAATCAGCTATTGTCCATGTCTAGCAAGTAACTCACCACTGATAATCAGCTATTGTCCATGTCTAGCAAGTAACTCACCACTGATAATCAGCTATTGTCCATGCCTAGCAAGTAACTCACCACTGATAATCAGCTATTTTCCATGTCTAGCAAGTAACTCACCACTGATAATCAGCTATTTTCCATGTCTAGCAAGTAACTCACCACTGATAATCAGCTATTTTCCATGTCTAGCAAGTAACTCACCACTGATAATCAGCTATTTTCCGTGTCTAGCAAGTAACTCACCACTGATAATCAGCTATTGTCCATGTCCAGCAAGTAACTCACCACTGATAA
>JACEFZ010005906.1:0-14717 GCA_014155875.1 Cepaea nemoralis | reverse complement strand
TGTAGATGAGCCAGTCTTTTCAAGTTATCATGCCTCTGTGTGGTCTTCGGTCTGAAGAAACTCCGAGACATTGATGTCTAGTGGCGAGACTTGTTGATCAACGCTCGGACACAGGGACCTGTAATACAGCAACAAATTAGTTATCAGCTACAAACCGACATCACTGCACTCAGGACATTCCCATACGAGCTCCGTCCCGTCGTTCAACAGCCAACGAAGAGTCACACTACTAATCGTTCCCACCGCTATCTGATTAAAAGTTCTCATCGTCTTCCCTCTCAGTTTTGAGATTCGTCCAGAACCCGCGCCGATCCCTCGCCATATCACCCTCTCCACATACGGTGAAAAATTCACCTGGTCAACTGTTGTTAATGTGTTACAGTAAGTAACAGTTCAGTAAGCTGGGGTATTGTAGTGGCTAGACGCTCGACTTTCGGTCCGATAATCATGGATTCGAATACACATCGGGACGGATTATTTAAAATTGACTTGTGCTGCCAGATTTTTTTTTTCAGCTGCACATCCCTTACAGGACGTTGCAGTCAACACCAGCATTTTTCAGCTGCTGTTGATGTTCTCGGCAAGATTATGCTCAGTAGTTTGCCATTGCTTTCTGAGGGACCGGCTCAAATTACCTCGTAAGTAACCAACGCGACGCGTTCAACTGCCGAATCTCGCGCAGTTGTGTTCCTCACGTGGATATACGGGATTACGGAGAAAGTCGTTAACCCCTCGGCCAGGCAGACCGACGCTCCCAGGTTACCTGATCAGAAATGAGTACCAGGAGATGTCTTGGGAAGCAAAGGCCGCCGACATAGTACTGACCACGTCATACCTCGAGTGCTGATTGGTCTATGCAATTATGGGTCTGGCACCACGTACCCGTGTGCCTTCTTCTTCTTCGTGGTCGTCGTGTCTGTTCTATAGTAGCAGCAGCAGCAGTAGTACGAGGGCGAGTCAATAAGTAAGTCATACAGTTCTGTGGGATGGCAGGTAAATGTAGTTGGTGTTTTCTACAGGTGTCATTATGTGACAGCAACATCGAATTTTATATTCCCATTCGTCAGATGGCGCTAGGTGTCGCATGCGCAAGCGCAGCGCGTAAACAAAATGGCGCCTGTACTTACGGAGTATGCAACCAAATAGCAACGTGCTGTTGTGCGTTGTTGTTGTTTTTGTTTTTATTTTTGTGGGCGAAAGGACTGCCTGCAAATGACATTCATAAGGAATTGCTGCCTGCTTATGCTGACAAATGTTTGTCCCGTAAAGCGGTGCATAACCGTGTAGAAAACATCCTTCTTCGCCTTGTGTTCAAAAATTCAAGGTTACGCCATCAGCAGGGAAGGTTATGCTGACAGTGTTCTGGGATTGTCAAGGAGTGATTTTAACCAATTTTAAGAAGAAAGGTGACAATGTGAATTCTGATTCGTACTGTGAAGTTCTATCGATGCTTCATGATGTAATTCGAAGAAAACGTCCAGGACTGCTGACTAGAGGAGTGTTTCTTCTTCATGACAATTCCAGACCACATACGGCTCGATTAATTCAGGAGAAAATTAACCAACTAAGGTGGGAAGTTCTGGAACACCCACCTTACAGACCCGACTTAGCCCCTAGCGATTTCCACCTTTTTGGTCCACTGAAAATCCACCTTGGCGGGAGACATTTCGCGAATGACGCCGAAGTTGAATGTGAAGTGAAAACACAGTTCTATGCAGCCGGTTTGGGAGGACTGATAAAACAATGGGATAAGTGCATCAATGTTGGTGGAAATTATGTTGAGAAATAAAGGGACAATGTATGTATAAAAATAAACTGGTTTCAAGTTGTTATCATATTTAGTTATTCTTTTCTACAGCCATTTGTGACTAACTTATTGACTTCCCCTCGTTGTAGCAGCAGCATCAGCAGTAGTAGTAGTAGTAGTAGTAGTAGTAGTAGTAGTAGTAGTAGTAGTAGTAGTAGTAGTAGTAGTAGTAGTAGTAGTAAAACAAGCTGATCAGCGCATAACTGCCTTTGAATATAAATGTTATAGACAAGTTCTAAGAATATCTTGGATAGAGAAAAGAACAAATGCACCAATGCGACAAGAACTAAATATTGAAGAAGCTTGGCTACTAAAAACGGTGAAACAATAAAAAAACAATTGAAATAGTTTGCTCACTTGAAACGTCATGAAAGTTTGGAGAGAATAATTATGAAGAAGTATATGCCCGGGAAGAGAAGAAGAGTACGGTCAAATAGAAGATGGGTGAAGGGTGTGGCAGATGATCATCAGGTGGCTGTATCGGACGCAGGATATCTTACTTATGACGTTTTCCGGATGGTTGTTACGGGAACGAAGTTCTGCAAGGGACATGCTAATGAATGAATGAGTAGTAGTAGTAGTAGTAGTAGTAGTAGTAGTAGTAGTAGTAGTAGTAGTAGTAGTAGTAGTAGTAGTAGTAGTAGTAGCAGCAGCAGCAGTAGCAGCACCAGCAGCAGCTTTTAGTCCTTCACTTTGGGACGTAAATTACGGAGTCGGTTCGCCTGATGCCGATGGACACTGGTAATAGGGAAAGTAATCCACACGCAAAAATCAGTCTAGTGCACAAGAAGTAGAAGCATGTGTATGAACATGTTCAAAGCGAGCAATCGCAAAAAACTCTAAAGAAAATAGAGGAGTATCAGCAGCGGTAGTAGATGGCAGATATATTATGACAGCAGATCTAACAAACCTTACCACTTTTCACTGCACCTGACGTCTTCTCTGGGTCTAACTGCCTGGAAGCAGGTGCAGAAGGTATCATCCTTCGCCATCTTTGTTTTCTTCAGCTTGTAGTCGAACCGAGAGAAAGGCCCGACGGCCGTTAAGGAAGGTCCGGTTTGCGAATGCTCCAGCGAACTCATCTGCCACGGTTCGGTTTGCGTGCTGAAATGCGCATGTTGTTTTGTGGACACGATCGATGGTGATTGCTCACAGTCGCAAGAGTACGGGTGTTTGTGGGGGGTGACCGCCCGGATGCCACTGGACCGCCTCTGGGGCAGTTCTGGCGTCCGTAGCAGGAGGGTTTGGCTGGTCTGTACAGAAACAGTGGCCTGGATATCCGTCGCGTTGACTTGTGAATGACTGTCCTCTCTTTTTGATTTGACAGCGTTGACTTCACGGGTTTGTTTGTCACATTCGTTAGCAAGTGATATAGGGAGTTTCATGTGGCTTTTCCTATAGCAACGGCTATCTGTCTGCCCATTTGACAAACCTGCCCCGTCCTTCAACCCCGAACTTTGACTTTTGTCTTTCGGGGTTTTTTCTTTGTGTATACCATTAATGGCCGAGTGGGTTCTTGAAGATTTCCCATCTTTTCCGTGTTTGCGTTTATCGTCGGATGATTTGCTCTTGTCAGAAACGTGCGGATGTTTAGTGATATTCGGAAGTGAGCGGTTCATTTTTAATCGCACAACTATACAGTTACAGCGTGTCGAACTTTTCAATATTGCTGTATTCAGCCCCTAGGATTTATGACACAGTTCTTCGCTTACATTGTCAATAGTTTCAACAAGTACATTTGAAATTAACTGATAAGTTTAATTCTTTCCGTTTTGTTCCTGTAACATCATCTCTGGTGTTAGTCCTGATTTTTATTTGGTACTAGACATACACATTTATGAAGTCAAAAGAAATGTCTCATCTAGAATCATAAATAGTTATGCTGGGTATGAATTGCTGCCGAGCTACCCCCACAATGTTGGTTATTGTGTTAGAAACGGCGTGTGCGCACAATTTATGTGTCATCAATTTAATGTAAAGTTATAGCGGCTGAAATTAAGCCACTGGTTGAAGTAATTGTGGTAGTGCCACAAGTGCCGACCGAGCTGCATAGGTGTTAAACAATTCCTTACAACTACATGTGTGTAGTGTGATTGTTTGTTATAGTCCCGGTGTGGATAGATGATTTGTTGAAACCATACCTAGTATTTTATTCCGATTATAATATAGCTAGTATTTCAGTTCGTTTATAAAATATCTGCTACCTCGTTCCGATTATAATATAGCTAGTACTTCATTCCAATCATATATAGCTGTTACTTTATTCATATTAATTATAATTAGTATCACATTAGGTTTATAAAATAACTAGTCCCCCATTCAGATTATAACTTAACCAGAACAGATCCGCTAACAAACAGAACCAGGTGTTATGTGTGGAACCTTGCAAAGACATCCCATCCCATCTTTTGTCAGGTTCACACATTGATCACTTTTGGCGGTAACAACTTGACACCGGAAAGTCTGCTGTCGAATATCCCTGATGTTGTTTGTGGACGTCACTGCGCAATAAATAAATGGCAGTTGTTTATTTTCCACGGTAGCCTGTACGGAATAAGAATAGACCTTTATTCTGCAAACTGCGCCCTGTTTTAAATTTCAACAATTGGAAGCGTGTTTGTGAAACAATAACGGAGAACGACCTAAGAAAACTTGCAGCTGTCTAGTTAACGTGTGTGTCTGTTTGATTGTTTATTTTGGCGAAAACACTAACCCAGCCTGGCAGGCTAAGACTAACAATGGCGAAAACCATTGGATAGAGTGACTGAGGCTAGGTCTGATGAGACCCCCTGAATAGCGTGACCAGTAAACCACAGACAAGCATAGGAACATTTGTGGCTACTTTTTTTAACTGGTCCTACAGGACAGCGGATACATCGACTGGTTGCTACAAACGCGATGATTTGATTTGGGCCCATGTGTTGATGCTCAGTTGCTTATCCCATCTAATGTTGGTGCAGTTTGTGTTCTGTTGGCGTTGTGCTTCATCTTCGCCGTGCCAGCATTTCTATGTTTCAGCAGAGAGGAGTGTCGTTCCGAGAAGATGTGTTCAGCTCGATGCGCTACCTGTTAACAGTTGTGTAAAATAGTAAATACAGCGTTATATACAACATATTACGAAGACTAGAAAGCTTGCATGTTCTAAACGTTTAGATCACTAACATAAATCTTGTTGTTTGCTATAAGTTTCCGATGTGGTCTTTGTTTTAGTTATAATCTGTCCAGAAATGAATGCCTTCATTCACGATCGATTATTTTGAAAACTGTCTCGTTATGAAATTTTTCCTGCCGGATTATATTTCCCCCCACCAAACGAATATGCCTTTGATAGGTCCAAAAGCAACTTAAATCATGGAAAGCGGCGACATTTCTTTGATGTTTTGGTGAAAAACTGGTGATTTCTCGCTAACAAACTTATTTTACAGTAATGCCCCGTTCCATTACGCGAGGCTCTTGTCATATGGCCAATCCCATGTCCCACGAGAATATTAACTATTCAACGCTATTTTTCCGTATGAAGACGTAACACATTTAATAATGTGCACTTCATCTCTGACCCGTAAATTATATACCACATATAAACAAACTGTGAAATCTGCTGCACAATCTCCAGAAGAAAATTTTTTTTGTTGGGTGGACATAATGATGAGGTTATATGCTAAATCTCATCATTTTCCCTCAGTTGGTTACTGAGATATGGAATTTTATATTGGGGCAGACAAAAATAAACAGACTATAGTTAGTTAGTTAGTTTAGTTAGTTAGTTTAGTTAGTTAGTTAGTTAGTTAGTTAGTTAGTTAGTTAGTTAGTTAGTTGGTTGGTTGGTTGGTTGGGTGGTTGGTTGGTTGGTTAGTTAGGTTCACGCCCAGTTCGTGACGAGAGTATCTATCTAGGCTCAGTTGAGTTGAGCCAAGAACCGACATCACGGCCCTGTGTTCATTCCCATAGTGCTCCGTCCTCATCCGAAACAGCGAAGAGTCCCAAAACTAATGGTACCAGTAGCAGTCTTATTATGTGATCATGGTCATTCCTCGGAGTCCTGAGTGTCTACCAGATCCCCTGCTCACTCCCTGCAGCACCATTCTCTCCAGGCCGTGATGATCTATCTATTATTCTTCACTATGCACGTGATCCCAAAGGGCCCGACCCCATCTGCCTTATCATGCATCAATACTCCGCCAAGGGTGCAGACCCAGCTAATCTGTCCGCCTGCTCGTTTCCCCTCCAGCCAGCGGAACGCCGACGTCACTTCCTCCACCTCCATTCCCAGACTAGATGTGGTATCATACGCCAGGTTCTCCTGCATCAAACACAATCCACCAACCTTTGCCACGAACTCCCAAGCACTTCTTTCCCCTCATAACACAGAGCCAACCGTGTAGATGATTACATCGTCTGGTCGCGAATTGGCATGGATCAATTGTTGCACCTGCTATTCATCCCAACCTGCTGTCCAACTCCTACATTACCGATCCCATGTGATTATGACCTTCGACATTCTTGACATTTTCTCTGACAACCTCGTCTTTCTAATCTCATCTTATTCATCTTGTAACTTGCGGTGTCGAGATGAAGCATAAACAGCGGGAGTGTGCGCGTTTATGGGCTCCATATAACGAGCTTCCCATGGATTATGTTATTCACTCTGTCCATCGCGGCTTTTTCTTCTAGTTCCATTGACAACCTGTGCTCATAAAATGGAAAACTGCTAATGCTCGAGAAGGTTAAGCGCGTGGCGTAATACCGAATGGTTTTTTGGTTAAAAATAAAAAAAAAATAAAACATAAATTTAAAAAAAAAAATCGGCATAACACTATGAAAAAAGAAAGAAATGCCAAAATGTAACATCCAAGTAAATGGGAAAATTCTTAAATAACTTTCTCGGAATAGTCATAACATCATGTGTACGTTGCATTCTGGAGATAATTACAAGAATCGCTATGGCAAAGGTGGCTTTGTGCACGATCGAAAATATACTGTCCAATAAAATGCAGCCAAAGCAGATGCAAATTAAGCGTTGAAGTGCTACACAGAACATATACTGCTATAACCGCCCTGGTCTCTGGGTAGTGAGATCGGACGCCCGTGTGTATTGTTGCGCACATAAAGATATCCCTTTGCATTTGGAAATCGAAAAAGATTAGCCTAACGGCGCTGCCCGGGCAAAATTTTGAGTTTAAAATCTACCCGGGTCACCCATGTCGGACAGGTCAAGGGAGAGGGACCAGACGAAGAGACGTACAAACCTGCTGCCTTGTAGGTAGACTGGGGACAGTCAAAGGCTAGGGAAAGCATCCCGAACAAATGCTTGTCGAAATCGGATGTACTGAGCCACAGGCTTGACAAAGAAGTGCAACGTAACTTTATCATTTCATGATGCCACAGATGAAAATTAATCGTTATGGTGCTAATCCCGTGAAGTCCCATCAGGCGGTGATAGTGCCGGGCTCCCTGCCTCGAGGGGGTCCACCCATGACTACTGGTGGTCACCTTCCCCTGTGCTGTGGAGTCAAGGCACAGAGGAGTAGGTTAAGAGTTATTGACCAAACACCCCGGACACTCAACATACTACAGTGGAATGCAGAAGGAGTTTATAACAAGAAAGCCTCCCTAACACAGCGTCATCATAAAGATAGAATAGATGTGGCATGCATTCAAGAGACACACCTCAACGCCAATCGCACATTTTCAGTGGAGGGATATCAGGCCACACGTTTCGACCGCGAAGGACACAAAGGAGGAGTTCTAATACTTACACGAAATACAATACCTTGCAGCGAAGTATCTGTGATCTCTTACAACCAAACGGAAATTATAGGTGTTGATATAATGATAAATGACGTGAAAATAAGAATTTACAATCTGTATAGCCCGGCAGATAAGGATCTTACACTCTCAAACATGGAAATAACTGACACAAATTGCATTGTTGTCGGAGACTTTAATAGCCGTTCAGAAAGATGGGGATACCCAGATACTGACAAAAGAGGAGATGAAGTGGAGGACTGGGAAATATACTCAAATCTCCATCTACTCAACAAAGCGAATGACACACCGAGCTTCTACTCCAGAAGATGGATTACCACTTCTACTCCAGACTTAGCTTTCTGCACAGGAGACATCCTCCACAAAATCGATCGCCATGTGCTTGACCAATTAGCAGGTAGTGACCACAGACCAATCAAGCTTGTAATAAATATGGAGTATGTTCCACAGGAGCAAAAGCCTTTGCCCCGTTGGAATTACAAACGAGCAGATTGGGACAGATGTGCCATACTAACAGACAAATATTGTGAAAACATAAATACACGATATGGCAACATGAAGCAAATGGTGGAAAGTCTAAACAGAGCAATAATACAGGCGGCCACTGAGTCTATTCCAAGAGGAGCGAGGAAAAATTACAAACCGTACTGGACTGAAGAACTACAAATTTTGGAGGACAAAGTTAAAGATGCTAGGAAGACTCAAACACCAAGAGATTGTTGGAGGAAAAAAACAGAAAACCTGAATTTTGACAGGGATGGAAACAAACTATGGAAACTAGTGAAAGCCATGAACAGTGAAGGACCTAGAAACAAACAAATAATAATTAAACAAGGAAATGCCTTGCTTACAGGAAAAAAGGCTGCAAATGCACTAATGGAACACTATGCCAGTGCAAACCACATTGATATTACAGCCGAACAGAAGAAAGCAATCAAAGATAAACAGATACATCATAGATATACAGAGACAGCAGCAGAATATATGATGGCAAATCTAACAATGGAAGAAATGGAACAGGCAATGAATACCCTAAAAAAGAAGACATCACCAGGAAAGGATGGAATCACAAATGAAATGCTAATAGGACTAGGCACTAAGGCAAAAAAGAAACTACTAGCAGTCCTAAATTACAGCTGGAAGAGGGGAATAGTCCCACGGGCATGGAAGGAAGCTATACTAATACCAGTCCCAAAGAAAGGAAAAGACCTGGAAGAACCAAATGGCTATCGACCTATCAGTCTTCTTAGCTGTGTAGGAAAATTAATGGAACGCATTATCAATGGCAGGCTAACATGGCATCTGGAAGAAAACCAACTCTTAACACCTCACCAAGCAGGATTCAGAAAGTACAGATCCACTGAAGATCAAATAACCTATATAGCTCAGGAAATAGAGGATGCCTTCCAAGAGAAAAAGCACACACTAGCGGTCTGGATAGATTTAGAAAAAGCATTTGATAAAGTATGGAAGGAAGGACTGAAAGTAAAACTACAAAAAATGCATGTTTATGGGAAAATGTACAAATGGATCAGCCACTACCTTGAGAACAGAACTGCCAGGACAAAAGTACAAGGACAAACCAGCAAAATGATGCTGCTGGAGCAAGGTGTCCCCCAAGGAGGAGTTCTTTCACCAACATTATTCCTAGCATATATAAACGACATCACGGCAAATTTTCCAGCCAGAGTACACACATCATCCTTTGCAGATGACCTAGCCATATGGACATCTGAAGAATATATTAGTACAGCTAACAGCAGAATACAGCAAGCCCTATTTGCGCTAGAGGACTGGTCAAAATCATGGCTAGTGAAGATAAGTGAGGAGAAAACAACATGCACAGTGTTCTCCCTCTCAACTAAAACTCAGCAACCTAAGCTGGTATTGAATGGAAAAATATTGCGCCATGAAGAAAATCCAAACTATCTAGGAGTCACCTTTGATCGTCGCCTGACATGGAAGACACAGGTTGAGAAAAATCGAACAAGAGCAAGGCAAAGAATGGCAATCATGAAAAAGCTTGCTGGTACAACGTGGGGAGCAGATGAGAAAGTTCTCAAGAAGTTATATACTGGACGGGTGAGGCCAGTACTGGAATATGGCATTGCAGCTTGGGCAACAGCAGCTAAGTCAAACTTTAACAAAATAAGTAAAATCAAGGAATGCGAATCATAACTGGAAGCCTGAAGACAACGCCTATTAATGAATTAGAAAAGATAACTTGTTTAAACCAATGCAGGATAGAAGAGATAGCAGAGCCCAGCAACAAGCTGAAAAATTTAGAAGATTGACAGACCACCCTATGTATAAAAGGTTTAGTGGTTTTGGAAAGGGAAGACTGAAGCGTAGCAACTTTGTAGAAACTGCAAAACGAAAGATTAGGGCAGATCCCATACTTAACATATCAACAGTCAAACCCATTTACAATGCAGACAAGTTCCCAGCTTGGAGACAGCAGCAACTGCCTGAGATGATAGAAAACATTCCTGGTATTGAGAAAAAGAACACTCAGCATGAAACCGAAAGAAGAGAAATAACCCTAAACTACATAAAAGAACATTACCCAAGCAGCAATTGGACCCATGCATATACAGATGGATCAGCCAAAAATTCAGTAGAGAATGGAGGAGGAGGAATTCTCCTAAATTTAAAAAATGGAATGAAAAAAAAAACACATTCAGTGGCAACTGGAAAGTTTTCAAGTAACTTCAAAGCGGAGGTAGAGGCTCTTAAAACTACAGCAGAAATGCTCTTGATGGAGGAAAATAAAGAGACGCAAATAGCTTTCTTCACAGATGCAAAGTCAACTGTCTCAATACTGAAGAGCAAAAACAGCACAGAACTAGCTGACCTAAGAGCAGCACTCCATGGTCTATGCCAGATATCCAAAAAAGTTGTAATACAGTGGATCCCATCACATTGCAGTATACCTGGAAATGAAGAGGCTGACAGACTGGCAAAAGAGGGCGGACGACTACCACAGCCTGACATAGACATAACCTATAATGAGGCAAAGAGGTTGATAAAAAGCACTTATAGAACCAAATGGGAATCAGAGCATCCAGGCCACCAGAAGGATGATGCATATTACAAACTCGACCGAAGAGAACAAGTAGCAATCTTCAGACTCCGCACAGGACATAACAGGCTGAAATACCACTTGTTCAACAAACTAAAGATAGGAGATACAGATGAATGTAATTGTGGAACTGGTAAAATGACAGCTAAACATTTGCTGCAAGAGTGCCCAATATATGCAGAACAGAGAAAGATATTTTGGCCCACACCTGCTTCATTCGAGGACAAGCTTTATGGAGATATTAACAAGCTCAAGTCGACTGCAGCTTACTTTAACTGTATTCAGGTTGACATTTAAATGTACATGAAGAAGTATTTAGACTGCCACACTTCATACCACAGGTATGTCGGTTACACAAGCCTCCCAGAGGCATGAAATGGAATATTGCTTGGATAGCAAATCCATTACGTGGAAAGTCCGAATCGAAAGCTCACTGTGTGGGCTTCATAAAAAGGTGGGAAAAGCGTCCTAGTGGCACAAAATGGAATATTGCTTGGATAGCAAATCCATTACGTGGAAAGTCCGAATCGAAAGCTCACTGTGTGGATGTCATCTGCAAACTGCATTCTTCTGGCTTCTGGAAGAACAGCCTATGGTGAACGGAAGGCCCAATATACGGAAGTGAGGCTAAGCAGCCATGTGCAGGACGTGACGATTCCTTACGTGAGCCCAGTACCAGAGCGCTGTGTGATGGCTCTGCAATTATGGAAGCCTCCTTGGATGGCGGGGAATGCCCATGGTCTGCCCCTGCCTTCCCTTGAGGGCCGACCAGGATGCCTTTGGCTGTTCTATATGGGCCAGCTGGGATGGGAGATAACACCACAACAGTGAGAGTCTAACGTCCTAAGAAACCCCCCGGGAAGGTTAACCCGGTCAACAAATGCCCGCAGAAGTCGGATGTGTCGGCCTAACGGCGCAAGAACGCAGCTCTGCTGTAAACAGGCACAACGCAATCACGTCCGAAAAAAAAACTCCGGATGAACGAAGAAGAAGAAGAAGAAATCTACCCAAAGTATTCAGGATCCTCGCCGGTGTTATGGAGTTCATACACTGAGCTGAGATTCTCCGGACTCTGGCTTGAGTTAGGAGTAGAACGGAGCACTAATGGGTTACACCCGTGTGCCTTGATGTTGATCCGTTGACTAAACTAAACTAAACTAATCATGTTAATGACGCGAAACGTGGGCGATACGCAGACAAACTGAGAAACAGCTAATGGCAGTGGAAATGTGGTTTATGGGAGAAATGCCAAAAAATATCATGGACGGGCAGAAAAACAAATGAGACAGCTATAAAATAAACAAACAAAAACCGTAAATTAATTAGAGAAATTTATACGCAGACAGCGAAGATTTTGTGAACACATTATGAAGAGAAATAACACTGAAAAACTTACTGACAGCTGACAAAATTAATGTGAAAAGAGCAAGGGGAAGGTCAAGAGAAAAATACCTGGATATCTTGGTCACGCGGCATAATAAGGACAAGAACAAGGAGGTGATCCACGACTTTGGTGACCGTGCGAGATGGCGAACAATGATCGCACACGCTTATCGGCATTGCACATGACGATGATGATATGACAACATAGCCAATATACAACAATAGGATAGTCCTTGGTTGCTTGTTTGTCGTTTATGTTTACATACCAGCTGGAGCTATGTTTTCCTGTTTCCCTTTTGTTTACTAAGAACGCATCAAAGAGGTTTAACTACCGGCCATTTTCTTTCTGCTTACTTTTTTAATGACGTGGTACTCAGGAAGTCATGGGCCATTTCACAATCTCTCTCACTCAGGAAGTCATGGGCCATTTCACAATCTCTCTCTCTCTCTCTCTCTCTCTCTCTCTCTCTCTCTCTCTCTCTCTCTCTCTCTCTCTCTCTCGCTCTCTCTGGCACTTTAACGTCTTGACAAATGGTAGTTTGTTACTTTGTTCTTCAAAAAATGCATAATAACTACAACCCATGACGGTAAAACCAGGGACGGAGTTATACCTCTTCATTGCACAAAGCCTGGGCTGCGTTGTAGAGACCATGTGTTACCAATGCAACATCTCGGCCTGCCTAGTTTATTCCAGAGGAAAGGTAACACTAATACATCTGAATCAAGACAAGCTGCAGAAGCTGCCTGATCAGCAAAGCAATGCTCTAACTGTCCTGTCCGCCTGTTGGAGCTTCAATATTAGACGATTTGCAAATCAAAGCTTAAGGCCTGGTCTGCCCTGCCACGATATTTAGTCTTTAGATTGCATTTCACAATAACTTAAGATGAAAATCGTTTTTATTTTTTTTTATTTATTTTAACCAAATAAAACTTACAGACTGGGAAAGTTAGAGGGGAGAAGAAGCAGAGGGAAATGAAGGTGTTGGACAGCTTGACTTCCTGGCATGGCGGTACATCGGTATCAGAAATGACTGGTAGCACAAAAGGCATAAGGTTATGGACAGGTATGATCATCAATGCCACACGACACGGACTGTAAGATGAAGAAAGACTACAGACACACTGAGAACATCGTGAACGAGGAAGATGAGTCTACAAGATCTGATCATCCAAGAAAGCTAGCTCATATACAGAGTGGTGTCTTGGCCACTGAAATACTTTGGCTGTACTAGACATCACATCGGAATTAAAAGAACAGTCATGGAACCACGATGGAACCATGGCAGTTTCCGAGACATGAGGCGGGGGTTAACCGAAAGGAAGATAGGAACGGAGTATTGACAACACCTCGGGCAAGAAAATGCACGAGCCAGGGGAACTGGCGAAAGATCGAGAATCGTGTTGGTGGGTTGTAATGAGTACGACGTCCTGCAGAGAACCCGCTACATGGCGATGATGTTGATGATGATCGTGATGGCGGTGGTGGTGGTGGTGATGGTGATGATGATGACGGTGACGTTGATGATGATGATGATGATGATGATGTGGGCGGTCATGTTCTGCCATCTCACTCGGTCACCAGAATCGTGGATCAGCTCTGTGTTCCTGTCTCGACCATGCCACGTGGCCAAGCCATCCAGGTATTTGCTTCTAGGTCTTCCCCTTTGTCTCTTCCCTTTGATCTTCCCAGTTGTCACCAAGTTCTCCAGTTCATTTCTTCTCATAACACGCCCAAAACTCTAATAAGTTTACGATCTTCATTTGTATATATATATATAAATGACCGTAGACCCTGAGATAGACCAAGAAGACGGTGGAGAGATAATATATATACAGACCTACAAGCACTTGGAATCAGCGACTGGCAAGAGAAGGTCAACCAGAGAGACGAATGGAGACGTATTGTATCTGCAGCAAAGAACCTCAATGGCTCGGAATGCTGAAGAAGACAAAGAATATATCTCATCTCATCTCATCTCATCATGTTCCTCTTGTACCTTGCGGTGTCGAGGTGAAGTATAAACTTCGTGAGAGTGCCCGGTTATGGGCTTCGTATATCGACATTCCCATGGATTCTGTTATTCCCTCCGTCCAACGTTTACGTGGTCGGCCTCTTCCTCTGTTTCCATCTGGTCTGTACATCATTGCTTGTTGTGGCATGCTGTTGACTGGTAGCCTACTTGCATGGCCAAACCATTTGACTTGCTGCTTTCTAATAAAATCTAGAGCAGCTTTAACCCCCACTTTAGTCCTGATTTCTTCATTTCTGATCTTATCTCTTCTTGATACGTTGAGTATTCTTCTCAGGAACCTCATTTCTGTTGTTGTGATTTTTCTTTTCTCTTTTGTCTGTCATTGTCCAGGTTTGGCATTGGTAGCATAGAGTTGGTAGGAAGATTGTGTTGTAAAGTGCTTTCTTAGTAGTTATTGATACATGTTTGTTCTTTAATATTGGTGCCATTTGTCCAATGAGTTGATTTGCTTTATTGCACCTATTTTCGATCTCGTCTTCTGATCTGCCATTTGATGATATTATACTTCCTAGGTACTTGAAGCTCTTTACTTGTTTCAAGGGATGTTCGTTTAGGTGAATTTTTTTTTTGTTGCCCCGTTTGTTCTTTTTTTTTTAAGTTTATTAGGGTTTTATTATTTTGCTATTAGTGCTGTCGTCCGCAAGTT
>JACEFZ010005905.1:0-49373 GCA_014155875.1 Cepaea nemoralis | reverse complement strand
ACTAATTTACCACCCTTTAATCATCACCATATCATTACAACCACTTTTTCCCTAAAATTTCCTCACTTGACCACCCCTTGACCACTGCTTGACCACTAATTTATCACCCTTTAATCATCACCGTATCATTACAACTACTTTTCCCTAAAATTTTCCTTACTTGACCACCCCTTGACCACTGCTTGACTACTAATTTATCACCCTTTAATCATCACCATATCATTACAACTACTTTTCCCTAAAATTTCCTCCCTTGACTACCACTTGACCATTACTTGACCACTGCTTGACCGCTAATACCTGGTACCCACCCCTTACCACCGAATGATACTACACTATATCCATTACAATCAGCGATCTTTAGCTTTCAAGGTTTCATTTGGAACACGTGTTATGTTAGTGAATAAGCTACTATGAACATCTACATAGCACTAATAACCACCCTTATCAACTAATTTCACTAACCCATACCCACTACTATCCCCACCGCACCTATTCCTTCTATTCGTACTATTGTACACCACCAATGCGCTAACAGTTCAAAATATTTTAACACACCACTCACCCACGTTTTTACAACCCTTTACTTAATGACTTTTCCGTATGCACCCCCTCCACGTCTGTTATGAACCGACCACCGTCACACCCGCCGGAGATTTTCCCACACTTGCCGACGTATAACTCCCCGGTACTACGTTCCAGAATTTTCCACTATGCCGCTACTTATTTAATATGCATTGTATTGTTTATACATGATTTAATAAAAATTATTATATACCTGATAGTGTTTAAGCCCGAACCGCCTAGTCTCACCCCACGCGCCCACCCCTCGCCACCACCCCGCACCCCGTCGTTATTTATTTTATTTTATTTTTTAATAATTAATTAAAATTTTTATACACCCATTCAATAGTTATCTGCCCTTAGAAACATAAAATCTTAGAATTATCGCCCTTAGATATGACCTAGATACCACCCCTTACCCCTTACCCAACTACATGACCGAGGGGGAGTGAAAATCAGCCGAGGTCAAGGTCAATCCGGATTAATCCGGCAAATGTTATTTAGTTAGTTAGTCGACAGATCATCCTCGTTGCACATCGGACCATTCACTCCATAAGTGCTCGGATCCCCTCCTCAGCAAATCCCGCAGCGTGTAGCGGCTAACGACGCCAGTTCTGTGTTGGTTTATCAATCTTCTTTGGCTTCCTGCGTAGTGTTCTTGTTTGGCCACCCCTCTTTTAATTTGCTGCTCTCGCAGTCTGGCCATTGTTGTAGATTCACAGTCATCACTTGGTTCTTGCAAAAGTCTCACTTCTCGTAGAGCATTCAGAATGTCAGCCTGGTCCATGGCGCGTCAGCCCTCAACAGTAGCCTCACCTGCGAGCTTGTCAGCCCGCTCATTTCCTTGTACTCCCGCATGCCCTGGCACGAAGATGAAACTAATCTTTGCCAGCCGAGACCGCTTCAGAGGCAGCAACCATTCTCTTCGGATCGACCCCTCCTCTATCCTCTTGATCATGTTCATTGAGTCGCTAAGGAAACAAGCCCTAGTGAATGTCTGTGTCTCGAGCCATGTTATTGCTTTACTTACTGCCATGACTTCCATGGTCAGGCTACTTGTGGTTTCAGTGAAAGCACCAGAGTCCTCCTTCACAATTCTCCCTCCGGCCCGAGCTGTAAAGGCCCATGAGCTTCTCACATGTCGGACGACCGACCCATCTGTGTAGATGACCGCGTCACTGTCTAGCGAATTCTCGAAAATCAACGCTTGTACTTCAGCCTCAACAGCAGCCGGATTTTCTTGTCTGCATTTTCTATCTAGTTGGATGCAAACTGAAAAGGATGTGCAGAAGTCTGTTGGCACTTGCACCCACTCCTCGCCAGGTTCTAAGTCCTCAAGTGAACACACCTGTTGAAGAATGTCCTCGGCTTGACCCATCCACGACCGTCCTCTTTTTAACCTGCTGCCCTTCACCTTCCTAATTTCACTATGCAGTGGATGCTGTGTGTTTGCGTTAATTCTGAGGTAGGCACGTGCCCTGCAAACTTGCATTCTCTCTTCAATGGTTGGAAAATCAAGAAGGTAGCGCATCGCCCTGCATGCTGTATCTCTTGTACATCCAAGAATAATGCGCATAGCTTCATTCTGTATCCTTTCCATCCTTTCTATCTGCTTATGGCTGACAGTCAGGATTGCCATTGCATACTCCAAAACAGACATGACCAGCCCCTCGTACAGAAGACATAGATGGCGCTGCTCACAGTTTGCTGCCGCCATCACCCGCATCGCTGCCAAACCCCGCTTGGCCTTTGTTATAATCCGGCAAATAATACCCGTTTTGCGCCTTTCTAACTACTCATGTGAGAAAACCCGGGTCAATGAGGTCTTTCTGGTGACTGCCGAGTCTATCGACGAGGAACTGTGGTTTTCGCGGATTAATTTTGTGTTGGCATTCTGGCGGCGGCATTATGCACAGTGTACCTGTGAGGGCTGTTGGATTGACGAGACTCCTGCCTATTCCACTTTTCACATTGGACAGTGGGGAGCAGTCTGTGTGATATTCACTGGCACAGGAACGGAGCATAATGGGGACGACCCGTTGCCGTGAAGTTGGAACCTCGACTAACTAACGAACTAACTAACTTCAAGTGACCAAAATATTTAAATTTTCTTTGTTTTATCGTCTTTAATAGCCAACCTTCTTCAATATTCAGCTCTTGGTGTATGGATGCATTTGTTCTTTTCTTTACCCAAGATATTCTTAGAACTCGTCTATAACATTTATATTCAAAGGCATTTATGCGCTGTTCAGCTTGTTTAGTAAGTGTCCAGGTCTCACAGGCGTATGTTGCAATGGGAAAGATGCATGCTCTTAAAAATCTAATTTTGTAGTTCTACTCCATAATTTATTCAGTTGTTTTAGTCTTTGAATAGCAATTGATAGTCGTCGTTTAATTTCTTTCATTGTGTCACCGTTGTTGGTAATCAATAACCCAAGATATTAAAAATTTTCCACAACCTCCAATTTTTCCTCATTAACATATATTTCTTTCTCCATAGTAGTTTTATCTGTATGCATTATCTTTGTTTTTTCTATGTTAAGATATAAGTTGTGATTTTCACTATTCAATTGGGTTGAGGCTATTAGGTTTTCTATACCATTCTGTGTTGTGGATAGCAATACTGTATCATTAGCATACAGAATCTCTGATGCGTCATGACCACCGATATTTGGGGCATCATATAGCTCCCTGTTTATATCATCTCTTACATTTCTCATTATATTTTCTGCGTGCAGGTTAAACAAATAGGGGGACAGCACACATCCCTGATGGACTCCTTGATTGATGTCAAACCAGTTTGATGTCTCGCCATCTATTCTAACCGCTGCTTGTTGGTCTAGATAGAGCATTCTTATGAGTTGTATTACATGTGATGGAAAGCCCATATTCCACATGATTTCCCAAAGTTTCTGATGTTGTACACAGTCAAATGCCTTTGAATATGTAATGTGTAGACTAGGCAATTTTAACCTTTCGCCTTTACGAGGAAAAAAGCACATGTACCCCGATGTATGAGACTGACATACCGACTATTTGGCCACTCGTTATATACCACGCATGTAGGTAAATACATGGATTCATTAACTACAGTTTCGCAACAGTGGTACGTACATATAACACAGCTTTATTACGGTTGTATTTACATATTAAAAAACATTAGTTGCATATCCTTTACAGGACGTAGCAGTTGTCCCCAGCATTTTTGCCTGTCCGTGATCTCTTGACAAGTTTACGTTCAGTACTTTGCCATTGCTTTCTGAACGACCGGCACTCATACCATTTCATTAAAAAAACAAAAACAAACAACGTAAAGCGGTTTGCTGACATATCGCCCACGCTGTGTTTCGAACGCGGGTATGTGGGTTTACGAACTGCGTCCGTAACCTTTTATATACATATGAGTCAGCTTTATTACAGTGATACGTATATTTAACGCAGCATTGTGACAGTGGTACGTACATATAACACAGTTGTATGACAGTGGTAGGTACAAAGCAGAGCTAGAGGTAGGTATATATAACACACTTTACGACAGCGGTACCTTCATACAACACAGCTTTATGGCAGCGGTACGTACATGTAACAGACCTTTATAACAGGGCTACGTACATATAACACAGTTTTGTAATATTGTGACTAACACAGCTTTATGACTGGGGTACATACATTTGAACTGCTTCACGATAATGGTACGTGCATACAACACAGCTTTGTGACACTTTATTGTGCATGTAACAAAGAAAACAATAATATCGCGTTTACTAAACTACTGTTTAACGTTGCCACATAGAATAACTTCTGGGGTATTTATTGCCTCTTATGTTCTGAAATATGATTCTTCGAACAATTCCCCCACCCCCACCCCTACCCCCAATCTGAGTGTATCCGAGTGTTATCAGAGTGTAAAAATAACGGAGATGTTTCTCACGCACACGTCCCCTCAGTGTTAGCCAAACCAAAGGCTATCAGTTACCGCTCATATTGTTTAAATCTTCTTGCTACGGAGAGAACTGTCCTGATTTCAGTAAACCACATCAACGGTTCTCAAACTGGTTAGTGTAAGAGGGGTCTCGTGTGGGGCTGAAATCTTACAGACAATCAAACATTTGTTTTCTATATTGTGAATACAAAATGATGTGTTGGGGTGGGGTGGAGTATAGCAATGCATATATACATTCCCGGGACACTATTAGAATGAAAATATTATGCACAAATTCTCTTCATGGGAAGTTAGAAAAAAAGAACCTGTGGTGCTATTGACAGATGCAAAATCAGTACTCGGGGCGCTCCTGTCTGGGAAATTGCCAGTACTAAGGACACTACGTTCTGAACTTAGCAGTCAGCATAAGGTCACCATACAGTGGATACCATCCCACTGTGGAGTACCCGCAAATGACAGAGCTGATCAATTGGCTAAGGAAGGAGCCAAAGAAGAGCAGCCTGATGTGCCCGTTACATACCACCAAAAGAAAAGAATGATCAAATCAGTCAGAAAGCCACCAAAACCTGCTCAAGATGACTACCACGTTATGGATAGACCAGAACAAGTCATTATTCTGCGCCTCAGAACAGGGCACAATAGATTACGCAACCACATGTATACAAAATTCAAGATTGGTGAAACAGCCATGTGCACATGTGGATTGGCGTCGCAGACAGCAGAGCACATACTCCAAGACTGCCCAAAATATAACATATCTAGGCAAACCTTCTGGCCTAGAGAGACGACAGTGGAAGATAAAATCATATGGACCGCTGTGTGAACTGAAAAAGACAGTTCAATTCATACAAGAGACAGCATTGCAGTTATAGACATATTTCAAGCGAACGAAAGAAGAAGAAGAAAAAGAATAAAGAAAATTTCTGCATATTACACATGACCAATTTTAACATATGGCTGGGAATCTCAGGAAATTATAAGATAGTAAACAAGCCACACACAAAATTATGTTGAGACCTCAACGATGTGCTTTTTTAGGCGAGTGCTGAAAGTGCATGATAGCCCAAATTAGCAATTTAACTATTATAAATTAGACCAACACACAAAGACAACTTATCACAGGCATCTAAACAATTAGTGGTCATTTCTGGTCATATAATGAAAAGAGAAAATAATAGCGACAATTGCTAAGCTGTATTGGAAGAGAGATAGCTGGAGACATAGGGAAGATTCTTGACAAGTCTTCCACATGGCACGGAAAGGTGTCAACACACGATCTGATACATTCTATTGGGGGTAGAGAAATGTGGAGAAGCGTGATCGTTCACTCCAGTTGGCAAGAAACTTGATGCTGATGATTGTAATAAATAAGATAATAATTGTGGTTTACTTTTTTAATGAAAATCTTTCTGTTACATTAATAAACATATAGTGCGAGTGAATTTTCTTCCCAATAAATAACCTGCATTAGATTGAGTAAAATTATTATCAAAATAAAATCTGGCGTAATGTGAGTACAATTCTTTTTGATATCAACTCTGGCTTAGTGTGAGTAAAATATTTTATCAATATTAAAAATGGTGTAATAGAAGTAAAATTCTTATGAAATATTAAATATGGCGTTGAGTAAGTTCTTCCTCTTCTTCTTCTGCGTTCACCCGGAGTTTTTTTTTCGGACGTTATTGCGTTGTGCCTGTTTACAGTAGAGCTGCGTTCTTAAGCCGTTAGGCCGACACATCCGACTTCTGTGGGCATTTGTTGACCGGGTTAACCTTCATGGGAGTAAGTTCAATACTTCTCATTAACTGATTGCCTGCCGGAGACCGTCTGATAGACCCCGTAACCCTTGTGCGATACCCGCGAACCACTTTAAAGATTTGTTATTATCGTGGTTTAAACTGAACCATTTCTCCATTCCAATCCACCATTTCAGTGTCCCATTGAATTAAACTTTCAGAACGAAAGAATTACCTTGCTTCCGTGTGCAAAATCCCACATGGCAAAGAAGAATACACATGAAAACACGATTCGAAATTGATTTTTGTGATTGGAATTTTTGTGACATTACTTTCTGGTGAATGACCTCATATATTTTAACAAAATTACAGTTTTAAACAGTTTTATATTATAGTTATTGTGATGTAAACAACTTTGTGATAGATTCGAAAACGAACCTGTGCAGTAGTGAGATATTTATGTAGAAGACGGTAATAATATAGAGAAAAAAAATCTAACAGTCTAAGAACAACAACAATCTAACAACAATCTAAGAAAATGAAGGTTTTTCCATTTTGTGTGAAAATGATGTACTTCATAATGTTATGATTTCATTGCGTTTTATTCGTGTTATGGAGCAGTTCTTGTGATATTCTAGAACCCAACTGGTGTTTGTAATAAAATTCACTAAATTTAACTGGATTAGCGGCTTCGGATATAAATTAACGCCTTGGTAAGTGAATTTTTTTCATAATTTTTAACACTTTAATTTCAATTGTTATTACTAAAACTCTCATTATTGTCACAATATTTGTAACCTATCAATTTATTATTAACACTGTCATGTTCCTTGTGCAATCCTCTTTAATTTTATATGTAATACAATAGATTTGCTACAATTTTAACCATTTTAAAAGCAAAATTGTGGCATACCTCTAGTTCAAATTTTCTGCCTTGAATCTCTGTTTGGGTATGGCCATTTTTTTGTTTGGCAGGCAATCACAAATCTGTGCAAAATTAGTAAATTTCGTAACGTTAACAAATCTGGTGTATGGTAATGTATATGTTGTTGTTGTTGTTGGTTTTTTTTTAAATAAATGTAGTGTAGAATTAGTAAATTTCTTGTCCAAAGCAAACATGGTGTAGTTTAAGAAATTTGCGAGTGAAAGTGCTTTCAGGGGAACGCCGCTTGAGAACTGCTGTAGTCAACTAACATAATTCTAGACTCTCCGAGGGAACTGTCGGCGGGGTTGCCAGATTGACTTTTTAAACTCCAAATTCCAGAAATTTAACTTTTTCAGAGTGGCTGGCGTCAGATAATTTGTTTTGCTTTTTTTTTTTTTTTTGAAAGCCTTTTTTTAAACACTCTAAATTTATTTTTGTTCTTTTTACGGAAATGGTTTTGATGTCAGAAATACTTCTCTGGTTTTAATAAAGTGGGACGAGCTACAGATTTATTTCACTACTGCTTTACTAACTCAATCAAAGTTTAATATACCATTCAAAGCAACAGGGTTAAAGGATATGTCAGACTACAAACTCCTACTTTTACTTTGAGTATGTTACGCCTGTGGCGTCTTCTTCTTCTTCTTCTTCTTCTTCTTCTTCTTCTTCTTCTTCTTCTTCTTCTTCTATCGTACTGCTTTAGTCGTGAAGCGTTGCAGAGAGTAGACAGGGCAATTTTCTGTATTTCCCTTGTCTTGCTACTTGCAGTAACGTCGGATTTGATTTCTTCATTGTCTCTTCTACTCAGTCTACCTAATTCTTCTTACAATCTTGAATGGCTGTCCCAATTCAATCTCTAGGCGACTTTACTCACTCCAGAAACGGGCTATGAGTTTGATTTATAGTAAACACCTAACTGAAAATCATAGTCAACATAAACCTCTTCAGTTACTACCATTCCGCAAACGCCTAATATGTAATAAGGCCAAATTAATTCAGAAAATCCTACATCTAAATGTCCCAAACTACATTTCGCTATTGTTTAAATATAATTATAGACACAGTAAACAACTAAATATATTACACATGCCGACGCCAAGGATAGACTTATACAAAACAAGCTTAACGTACACCACAGCTCAGATATGGAACAATCTTCCACAAGAAATTAAAGACATCACCATTCCCTATACATATAATCGCAAATTATTGAGGTTCTTTGCTGCAGATAAAATCCGTCTCCATTCGTCTCTCTGGTTGACCTTCTCTTGCCAGTCGTTGATTCCAAGTGCTTGTAGGTCTGTGTATATATATATATATATATATATATATATATATATATAGTGTATATATATATATATATATATATATATATATATATATATATATATATATATATATATATATTATCTCTCCACCGTCTTCTTGGTCTACCTCGGGGTCTACGGTCATTTATTTCCTGAGTGTAAGCGAGTTTTGTTTCCCTATTATCATCTTCTATTCTTTCTATATGTTCCAGCCATTGTAGTCTATTAGTATTAGCCTTCCTGATACCAGTGATTAGCGGGGACTTAAACAGATCATAAATGTCTTTGTTACTTCTTCTTTTCCACTCTCCACTTTGTGTATCCCTAATGGGTCCAAAGATGCTTCTTAAAACTTTATTCTCAAAGGTTTGTAACAAGGCTTCTTCTCCTTTCGTTGTACTCCAGGTTTCAGAGCCATTCAGCACAACTGGTCTGATCAGTGTTTTCTATATTATGATTTTGGTGTTACGAGATAGCGCATTTGATTTTAGCAGGTGTTGTAGTGCATAGTATATCTTATTTCCAGAGTTGATTCTAGTTTGTATTTCTTCCCTTATGATGTTGGAGCAGTTGAAGATTGTACCCAGGTATTTGTATGTTTCCGTTCTTTTAATGGTCATATTGAGGATGATAATAATAATAATAATAATAATAATAATAATAATAATAATAATAATAATAATAATAATAATAATAATAATAATAATAATAATACCCTAGTATTATAGCCAGTCCCCTTTTGGTAGACCAGTATATACACCGAAGCTAATAACAATTGCCACATCATTAATTAATATTAGTCAGTCGTGTAGTATTGATTTTTGCATGTCCACCATGCCTTTATAATGCATATCTTTTAGATCAGGGGTGGCCAACACTAGGCCCGCGGGCCGCATGCGGCCCACCGGTAGTCATGTTGTGGCCCGCGGAGTGGGAAACGACGATGAGGTGTCGAAGCTGTAGCACGCTTGCTTGTTTACTTTAATTTAACCCAAAAAAAAATTAGGGCGTGGCCCGGCAGGAAATATTATTTCTGAAATTTGGCCCGCCTGCTGAAAAGGTTGGCCACCCTTGTTTTAGATGGTTGTTGTTGTGAGTTAGCCTCGAATTATGTGTGGATGAAATAATGTATGAAAGAGAGTAATAGAAGGGCAGAATGTTAGACGGGCCTGTGTGTCAAATTCTTAACCTTTTGAAAATAAAGTTTGTTCGTTCGTTCGTTCGTTTAGCTCGTCTAGCTCGTTTAGCTCTCGCCTTGTTCCTCGATGTTCTCATGTACAACGTTATAGCCGCTAGTTGACCTTGTTTAATTCTAGCTAAGTGTCAGAACCATTGAATACTTTCGTGTCCTATAACGTCAGTAATCTGTGATATCCCTACACTTGTTCTTAGTTGCTTTATGTAATGTTTCATGTTCTTTGCATGACGTCGTGATCAACCCCAGGTTAATTTTCTAGCTAATTGTACGTGCACTAGTTTGCCATTGCTTTCTGAACGGGAAGTCAACGTTTAAGTTCAGCTCAAAGCCGGTGTAGGTGTTGAACCGCCTACAAAGACATCAGCATAACGAAAGTTCAAGAGAGAGCTCTCTCATCATGTCGACCAGGTCAACGGCTAGCTGCTGTACTGGGGTTTGAATTACTGATAGGGTGTTTTTTTTTCTACAGCAAGAGATGTTGATAGTGAAGAACTGTACTAAGAATTATGATCCTTATGAATTATTGTGCGCGCCCTTACGGTCCAGGCTCGTACGAGGCCCTCACCTGTGGGACTTGGCTGAACGCCTCTAAACCGGGTCCCGTGGGTTCCAGGGTCTGGCCATCACTCGCCACCTGCTCGTGGTGGCGAGGTCTCGGAGGTTGACGCTGAGCCGCCACCGTCTGCAGCCTACCTTGTGCCAGACGTATTGGTTAACCATTCCTCTGGAATACACAAGGGCTAGGCCGAGAGAGGGAACATGTCGTTTGGCACCACATGTTTCTCTGAAGCTCTGCCCAGGCATTGTGATGGAATATTGGCCACATTCCAACTCACATACTTTGGTCTGTCAAGACTGCAAGGTGCCACTCACTAAGAATTATCCAGACGGTGTCAATTGGGGGAGGACTAGTTAGTGTGCTTGACAGGGAATGCACTGGTGATGTCCTGAGCACGGCGGAACAATTTTTCGAAAACTGTTTTCGTTGTCCACCAGCAGAGGAAAAGACTGACCACCTGTTCCTGCGTGTATTCAGACCTACACAATGTGATGACCCCCATCACTTCACAGACTTACAGAGTGTTCCTGCTTTGGGACACATTTTTCTAAAATATAAATATAAATATAAATATAAATATAAATATAAATATAAATCAGCAGAGCGGAAATGTTAATGAAATTACGTTGGTTTAGCATTCTATGACTGCGAATGCCCCATAATGAGTAATGAAATAGTAAAGATGCTAGAGGACGTTGGGCGTGTTTCTTTAGTATTTTAGACGAATCTTGAGAATTGTCGTGGCCAGAGAAGAATGTTGAGAATGTCATGACCAGAGACGAATGTTGGGAATGTCATGGCCAGAGAAGAATGTTGAGAATGTCGTGGCCACAGACGAATGTTGGGAATATCATGGAAATAGAAGAACATTGAGAATGTCGTAGAGAGAGAAGAATGTTGAGAATGTTTGTGGACAGATAAGAATGTTGAAAATGTCGTAGAAAGATAAGAAAAATGAGAATGTCGTAGAGAGAGAAGAATGCTGAGAATGTTTGTGGACAGATAAGAATGTTGAGAATGTCATGGACAGAGAATGTTGGGAATATCGTAGAAAGAGAAGAAAATTGAGAATGTCGTAGAGAGAGAGAAGAATGTTGAGAATGTCGTGGACAAAAGAATTTTGAGAATGTCGTGGACATAGAAGAATGTTGAGAATGTCGTGGACAGAGAAGAATGTTGAGAATGTCGCGAACAGAGAAGAATATTGAGGATATCGTGGACAGGGAAAAATGTTGAGAATATTGTGGATAGCTAAGATTGTTGAGAATATCGTGCACAGAGAAGGAAACAAAAGCCGAAGAACTGGGGGATGAGGGTGTTACAACATTACTCATCATATCGATTTAGAAAAAAAAAATGAAATGTATGGGGTAAACGAAAATAACCGGCAAGGTCAGCATGTCAGAATGGATAAGAGCGCTCGGCCTAAATTTCCCGTCCGCTGATACCGAGATAGTGGGCTCAACCCCTACACCGGTCAGTTGGACTAAAATATGAATTCTCATCGTCCTTGACTTGGGGACTAAATTGCAAGCACATTAAAAGACGGAGTGGATTCACCTGATGGCGAGGGACACTGGTCATAGGGAAAGCTAATCCACATCTAAAGATCAGTTCAGAGTGCTAGAAGTAATAGAACATGCATGTGCTACGCTTGAATTCAAAGCAAGCGAGCGTAAAAACAAAAACGTAAACGAAAAAAAAAAATAAAAAATTAAGAGGTCGAATAACGAGTTTAGCGTTCTTTGGAAATATGCTAAATCAAATCAAATCAAATCAAATCAACTTTGCTAGGCAAGAGAAGCCGGGGGAAGACAGAGAAAGATATACGTGGAATGTTTCAACTGCTGGGCAATGATAATATAAGCCCAACAATCTTCATCGAAATGTCATATATGCATAGAGGATTACAGTTTGATGGTCGCCGTTGTCTCCTCAAAGCCAGGCCCCCAAAACATACGATGATTACAATTTCATAGCAGAATGCAGTAATTGTCTGCAGCCGAGCAACGGTAATAAGGTGCATCTGGAACTATTGCAAATGTCAAAAATTGTCAATATTTGTGTTAGAAGGCACTCAGAGTCCGGGGACTCATGGGAATCGTCGATAGAGCTCAGCTCAGTTCAAAACGAAATAAAATTCGGCCTCGTTCAACCTGCCTCTTCTACCTTGGTTACAATTGAGATCCTTTTTTTTTTGGTGAGTTTTATCTTCGCTCTATTTTTGCTCGCTGGAGCTACGGAGTTCGTGCTTTGTATGATGCTCTCAGCAGATGGCTTTCCGTTCTGTCGAGATAGTCCGGGCCAGATGAGGTGAAACCCGGTGCAGTGAAATTAACTTTCTCGACTTTAGTACTTTTAATTTCAGTATTCAGAATCTAGCTTCATGAAGACTTTCCTTGATGTAAATATACTACTGTTTGTTAAACAGAACAAGCACATTTGAGAGTAAATGCATCTGATTTCAGGAAAGTCCGGAATTCCAGTTGATATCGGAATCTATGGATGTGGCAAATAAACAGTCAAGTATATTAATGACACATGAGTCTCAGTGGCAAAGTTGTCAAGCCGTCTGACTCGGGCTCCGAAGGTTGTGGGTTCGATTCCGGGCCGCGTCCTTTGGTTCACGAGTACATTTTTTCTGAGACTCATGGGGGTCGTCACTGGAGCTACGGAGTTCATGCTTTGTGCATGTCCACGCTGTGGGAAGAAACGGAGCCATATGAGACAAAAACCCGGTGCAATGAAGTCGATCCATCGACTTTTAAGCGACTTTAATGAAATACAAATACAGCTTTACAGAAGATACGGAGATTCCTATACAGGACTTTGCAATCAGTATTAGCATGAAATGGCTGTTTCTAGCTTATTGGCAATGTTACGTTCAGTAGTCTGCCATTGCCTTCTGAACAGTTAACGCTCATTTTAGTCAAGAAACATTTATAAACTACACAAATGAGTATCGAAGACACAAAAACAGATGCCGAAGCACAACCAAATATGTTTGCAGCTGCGGATGTTATTAGAAGAGAAAATTGCAATTCATAGTTGCAACTGACAGGATTATTCTACCAGGAGATCCAGGTCGGCGGGGAGAGACATTACACTAGGCAGTGAGCTATCATTTATATATAACTAGTGATTGGGTGAGTGTATGTATGTGCGCTTGCACTGTGTGTATGCGTATGCGTGTGTACGTGCGTGCGCGTGTGTGTGTGCGTGCGTGCGTACGCGTGTGTGTGTGCGCGCGCCTGTGTGTGTGTGTGCGTGCGTACGTGTGTGTGTGTGTGTGTATGTGACAGACGGCAAGAAATTTGTTTTTAATGGCAAAGTAATCTTCAAACGAAGTACAGTGTACATTAGCGGAACCCACACAAACGTGTAAACATTAAACGTAAACAAGCAATCGTAATCGTATTTATCCTTGGGGGAATACAAACACTGTAAACAAATAATCACGCGAGTATGTCTCGCCCAATGTACTCAAACAATTCACACATGTCTATCATTTAATGTAGACACGTGTACACTATCGTGTCTATAGTTCCGTGTCTACAAAACACACTGATGTCTATCATATATGTAGACAAACAAGAACACTCAAATTTATCACTCTGTGTCTACTATAGTTCTGTGTACACAACCACAGTCGTGTCCATAGCTATGTGTACACAACCACAGTCGTGTCCATAGCTCTGTGTACACAACCACACTCGTGTCCATAGCTCTGTGTACACAACCACACTCGTGTCCATAGCTCTGTGTACACAACCACACTCGTGTCCATAGCTATGTGTACACAACCACACTCGTGTCTATAGCTCTGTGTACACACACAAACTTATAACAGTTATGTGTACACTAAAACACTTACGTCTATAGTTCTGTGTACACAAAACCACTGACGTCTAAAGTTCTGTATACACAAACACACCCATACATATAGATCTGTGTACACAAACACACCCATACATATAGTTATGTATACACAAGCACACCCATACATATAGTTCTGTGTTTAGTTTAGTCGATGGGTCAACATCACGGTACACGGGTTAACCCATAAGTGCTCCGTTCTCCTCCTAACTCAAACCTGAGTCTGGAAAAACCCAGCTCAGTGCACGAACTCCGTAGCTCCGGCGAGGATCCTGAAATACTTTGGGTAGATTTTTAACTCGAAATTTTGCCCGGGCAGCGCAGTTAGGCTTCTCTTTTTCGATTTCCAACTGCCAAGGGATTTTTTACGTGCGCAGCAATACACACGGGCGTCCGATCTCACTACCCAGAGACCAGGATAACTTTATTACTAGAAGTCCACGTGAAGAAAATCCCGGTCATCACCGGGGCTTGAACCTGGAACCTCCAGCACTCGAGGCGGACACCATACCTCGAGACCACGCAGCCCCCTCTGCGTAGTATCTGTATCCACCTCTGTATAGTTCTTTGTACACAAACACACCCATTCATATAGTTCTGTGTACACAAATACACTCATACATATTGTTATGTGTACAAAACACACCCATGCATATAGTTCTGTGTACACAATCACACCAATAGATATAGTTCTGTGTACACAAACACAAGAATACCTATAGCTCTGTGCACACAATCACACTCGTGTCTATTGCTCTGTGTACACAAAAACACTTACGTCTATAGCTGTGTACACAAAAAACTTATACCTATAGTTCTGTGTACACAAATACACTTGTGTCTATAGTCCTGTCTACACAAGCACACTTGCGTCTATAGTGATGTGTACACAAACACACTTATACATATAGCTTTGTGTACACAAACACACCCATACCTATAGTTCTGTGTACACAAACAAACACTCACGCCTATAGTTATGCGTGCACAACCATGCTCGTGTCTACAGTTCTGTGTTCATAACCACACTCGTGTCTATAGCCCTGTGTACACAAACACACTTACCTCTATAGTTCTGTGTACACATACATTCTTACGTCTATAGCTCTGTGTACACAACCACGCTCATGTCTCTAGCTCTGTGTACACAAACAAACTTATGCTTATCCCATAGTTCTGTGTACGCAAACACACGCATGCAAATAGTTATGTGTACACAAACACACTCTTGTCTATAGCCCTGTGTACACAAATACACTTACGTATATAGTTGTGTGTATACAAACACACTCATACATATAGCTATGTGTATTCAAACACTCTTATATATATATATAAGCCGCATTTCAGAAAATGAAGAGTACCTTATGCAATAAGTTGCTATCAATGAATGTAAGAAAGAGGGTGCTGAAATGCTATGTAGAACCAGTTTTGCTGTATGGCAGCGAATCTTGGAATGTAAATGAACAAATTAGGAAGAACTTAGAAGCAACAGAGATGTGGTTTTTAAGACGAATGTTGCGAATTCCTTGGACTGCCAGAGTAACTAACAACGATTGCCTGAAAGAGGCTAATGAAACTAGAACACTATATACAACAATAAGAAAGAGACAAACAGCTTTCTTTGGTCATGTGATGAGAAGAGAGGCATTGGAGAACATCGTGACAACTGGAAAGATCGAGGGGAAGAGAGGCAGAGGCAAACCAAGAGAAATGATGCTGGACGGATTGAGACGGTGGCATGGAGGAATATCGTCAGCAAAGTTGATCCAGAACACCAAAGACCGAGATCTGTGGAGAGCCATGAACGCCTACGCCAGCCGGCACGGCACTTGATGATGATATATATATATAGTTCTGTGTGCACAAAGAAATTTTGCCTATCGCCCCAAGTAAATATATCATTCCTATAAATAACCAATACTCAGACTCAGAACACACCTACCCAACCCCCTGTTCTCACTCTCACACAGACAGCACTCGCTGCAATCAACACATTGGTATACAACCGCAGGGGAGTCTGGGATAGCTTCATACATTCACCTAGGAGACAGCACACACAAATAGATACCCCCTAGCAGTCATTGAACTCTTGACCAGTTCCTGGGCACAGGTCTCGTAAATCACTCTTTATTCTCATTTCTCTTAATAACTCTATAAACTTGTCTGAGATTCCCTTCTGTCTCTTTGACTCTGTAGTCTGTCTGAGATTTCCACCGATGGAAGTAACAAGCTGGTCATGCATCGAAGTACACTTGTTCCTGCAGAGAGGCGATGTCGTCATATGGAGGTGACAGGTTCGAATACCTGTGTGATAAACTATAGGGCGTATTTTTAATGACTGTGAAGTGTTTGAAAATATTGCCGGTCGAAGTTTTGTATTTACCTATTATATTGCATGAACTTTACAGAGGATGACTACAAAACTTGGACTGGCAATATTTTCAAACACTGCAGTCATTAAAAATACACCTTGTATTAGCCATGGCAGAAAGGATAAGAGCGCTGAAGACTTTGCTTGCAAGCTTTCGGTGCGTTGATGACGGTGTCATGGGTTAATCCCCTACACCGGTCAGTTCGCTTCTCGTTCAGAAAGTAATGACAAACTCATCATCCAGTGCCTTGCCGGCTGACGTGGGCGATCATGCTCCTCTACAAATTGCCATCTCCAACGGCATGGATCAGTTCATGTGTTGAGTCCATTCAGTGCCATGACACAAGGCTGTCTAGAATTTTCTCACGCTGATTTCCTCTATCTCTCTTTCAATAAATCGTTTCGGTTGTTACAATATGTTGTCCGTCTTAAATCAATGGCAAAGTACTGAACGCAAAAATTTCAGAATGTCAGAAAATGTTGGAGTTGAATGCGACGTCTAGTAAAGGACATGCAACTAACGTAACAGGTAGATGAAGTTGACACTGCTCCAGGGCATTGAATCGTGACAATGCACCAGGGCATGGCAGTATTCCTTTACAAATTTATTAAGCACCTGATTAACTCGGCATGACATATCCACACAAACTGATAGATGAAAAATGCTATCAATAAAATGAATTATGGCAATGCACTAGGGCTTGACAATATTCATATATAAATCTATAAAGTACTGGGAGAACTTGGCATAGAGGAAATAAGAGTCGCAGACAAAGATATCTGGAGTGAGGCGAGATGCCCCAAAATATCTGCGGATCGATATTCATCACTATAATTAAGGAACCAGGAACAACTGAATGTAAATTATACGGAGCAATCAGTTTCATGATCATGTCACCAAAATACTCTTTTGTATTATGCTGCTTAACGTTTTTTGGCTATCCTTTACAGGATGCTGCAGTCAACCCCAGCTTTTATTGGCTGTTTGTGATTTACACGACAATTTTATGTCTCTAGACCTGGACACTTACTAAACAAGCTGAGTAGCGCATAAATGACTTTGAATATAAATGTTATAGACGGGTTCTAAGAATATCTTGGGTAAAGAAAAGAACAAATGCTATTAAAAACGATAAAACAAAGGAAATTGAAATATTTTGGTCACTTGAAACGTCACGAAAGTTTGGAGAGAACAATAATGGAAGGGTATATGCCTGGGAAGAGAGGAAGAGGAAGGCCAAATAGAAGGTGGGTGCAGGATGTGGCGGATGATCTCCAGATGGGTGTATCGGACGGGGGACATCTTGCTTATGATCGAGAGGTTTTCCGGAAGGTTGTTATGGGAGCGACGTTCTGCAAAGGACATGCTACTGAATGAATGAATGAATGAATGAATGAATGAATGAATGAATTTACCATCGCCGGTCTCCTTAGCCTAGGGTTAAACGACTTTTTCCGTAACCCCGTTTACCCACGTGGGGTAACCCAGCGCGCGAGAATTGGTAACGGTTCTCGCCGCGTTTGCGACTTGCGGGATATGTGAGCCGGCCTCTCAGAAAGCAATGGCAAACTACTGAGCGTAATCTTGCCAAGAAATCACCAACAGCGGTAAAATGCTGGTGTTGACAGCGATGTCCTGTAAAGGATATGCGGGAAAAAAAAGTTTACCATTGTTTTTTGAAAGACAGACGCCTCATACCATCAAAATCAACACAAAGCGATTTGCTTCCAAATATCCATCGCCTGATTTCGAACCCTTGACTCTGTATGTCAGGGAATGTTGGGTGATTTGTCTCGTGACACATAAGACGTGTCTATTCGAGCATCCTTAGACATGAACACTAGATAGGAAAGAGGGCAGTGAGAATGATGGGAATCTCGGTAGTGCAGAGGTTAGAACAATTGACAACCTGTCCAGTGTCCGTGTGTTCACATCTCCTTCGAGCCGGGAATTTGTTGTAATGGCATGGGATACCAGGTCGACCCAACTAATCATGGTGTTGATGATGATCATGCTGATGACACTGATGATGATACGGATAAAAATAAAACTGATGACGATGATGATGATGGTGGTGGTTATGATAATGATGATGATGATGATGATGATGATGGTGATGCTAATGATTATGATGATTATGATGATGATAATGATGCTGTTGATACTGATGATGCTGTTGATACTGATGATATATGAAAACTGAATCAGCCCACTGTAACACGCAACCTGTAACAGATCAGCTATAAAACGCAAACGTGAACAGGCTAACTATGCTACACCAACTGTAAAAGACCAACTGTAATAAATCCTATTGTAACAGATCGGCTGTAAAATACCAACTTTAATAGATCTACTATACTACACCAACTGTAACACATCAGCTGTAACAAATCATATTGTAACAGATCGGCTGTAGAATACCAACTTTAACAGATCTACTCCACTATACCAACTGTAAAATAAATCAGCTGTAATAAATTGGCTGTAACAAATCAGTTGTTACAGAACAGCTGTGGCGAAGTGGTGAAGACGTCTGCTTCGTGTTTTGAAGGTCGTCGGTTCCTTCTTGGACTCCGTCGTTTACAGCAAGAATGCAAATTTTCTGGAGCCAGATGAGGGTCGTCTCTGCAGCTACGGAGTTTGTGTTTTATACAATGCTCTCAGCTAGTAGTTTGCCGTTCTGACGACAGAGACCGAGCCAGACAAGGTAAAACCGGGTGCAATTAATCGACCTTCTCGACTTTAGTACTTTAGTCTGGCTGTGTGCATAACACATAATGTAAGCGAGGTGCTGTAACTCAAAATGCATCATATCAGCTGACATGGCCAAACTTTAAGAGATCGACTGCAGTAACACGCCAGATAGGCTGAAAAGCACGCATTTCCGTGGCGAAGGTGTTACGGGCGCGATTCTTAATCCCGTATATCCGGTTTGAAACACAGCGGTGCTGGTTTTTTCGTGGCAAATTACTGAACGTAAACTTGCCCAGGAATCACGAACAGACAAGATGCAGGGGTTGACTGCTACGTCCTGTCAAGGACTTGCAACCAAATTTATTGTTAAGTACAACAAAACAACGCAAACGATCAACTGCAACAAATCAACTATAATCGATCAGCTACAATACAACAAATGTTACTACAGATCGGCAGTAACACGCCAGATGAATCAGCCCACCTATACACAGTACACAGCAAATGTAACAGATCAGCTGTAAAACATCAACATTAACAAACCAACTATAACACACCAGCTGTAGAAGATCAGCTGTAAGAAATCCATTGTAACAGAGCGGTTGTGACAGAAACCAACTGTATTGATTACGTCAAACATTAGAGACAGCCCGGGGATATTTGACAAGGTTATAGCTAATCGTTGAGCTGTCCAAGGAGACACAGTTAATGCTAGTGTCGCGGTTAGAAACAATGTTCTCGAGCCGGAGGGTGAACGGCCTCTACTGGATCTATGTAGAGTGGCATGGCACAATCAATCAAATGTATCGCTAATCCACCACAATGTTATGTGTGGGTCTGAAGAGAATTGCCCTTTAAGCTTCCACACTTGTGTCACTCGAGCGTCGTTTCTGGTTGATGATTTATCTCATGACACATTAAACGTGTCTATTCCACCACTCTTGGGTGTGAGCACTTAGTAGGAAAGAAAGAGCGAGAGGCACGGAGAGAAGACGAGCCGCGGCAGTGCAGTGACTAGAACCAGTGACTGTCGATTCAATGGTCAAATGTTCGCATCTCCTTCGAGTCAGGAATTTGTTTTCATTTATCTGGAATACCAGGCAGACACAACCAATGATATTTATGGTGACAATGTGGATGATGAAGACTATTATGATTATGGCAATGATGATGATGCATGAAAATAGTCATATCATTAGACAATTGCATGCAATGTTAAAATAATTCAGCATCTTTATAAAATAAATTGTTGTGAATGGATTCAAGCTTGATGTATGGTTGTCACCGTCTACCTGTGGGAATCATTAATGTGTATACCAGACCAAGAAAATGTACTGGGATTTACAGTTAACGCCTGTCACGATACTAGAGGTCAACGATCCGAAATGTTACTAGAACAACGAACGGCGTCCTCAGCCGCGGCATTTTGTTTGTTGAGAGAGCCTTGATTGAACGATCGGAATGATTGAAGACGAGAGCGAAGTCTACGGGAACTAACGGACAACGGAATACGACGAGGTCCAACACTTTGAACACCGGTGTATCGCGATAAAGCTATTTCAAGAAACCTTTGATGTGAGAAACGGAGATTCACGATCAAGCCGTATCACGGTCTTTTGTGATAACGGAGAAGAATATCTGTGGACGGAGGAAACGAGTAGATAATCATTGATGTCGCGAAATGACCGGACATCAAAAGAACAATTCGGTTGTTATTGAGAAACAGATGAAGAGGACAGGGGGAAATTGGTGGAATAAGCCCATATAGTCGTACAGAGCCAGAGTATTAATAGGCTGGATATTCTAGTGGAATTTAGTGTGCTACTTGGCTTCCACGAGAGAAGTGGTGGTTTATTCTTGAGTGATTATGAAAAGGGAGTTACGTTTCAAGTCGGATAATACTGACGAGCGTTGTGTATTTATTGTGCAATTAGTATTCCCGATTCAGCTGAGGATAATTATAAGGTAGTTGTGGTGTAGAGTATAAATCTAACATAGCGTATTTGAGTGTGAGACCGTAATATGGGCGTCGGCCGAATTTAGCTGAGAAGTAACGGAGTGGATTGTGTAAAATACCAGTGCACTCGATAGAATAAGTACTATGATAATATAGGATAAGTATGATACGAGATTCTAGTATGGATGGTTACTGGGATTTCTGAGCTCTTTTATGACATTTCATTCTTTACCTAGTCTTAAGTTATGTGTATACTCCTATGTCTTATGTCAGAAGTCATTTCTCTGAATATATAACTGATAACGGCCATAAGCCTACTCTCACTTCTAATGAGTTTGAGTTAGGTTGATAGCACCTGATATTGTCTTTTCGACAGGTTCCTATGAACAAAGCAATAGCAACACTCCTGAAAAGAAAGAATGGACTCTAATCTGGTAAAGTAATAAATATCGGCCAGATTGAAGTCGGATGTCAGACATACAGGTCAGCCAGTTCTAGCATTAACGGATACCTATAAGGCATTCTGGCTAAGAGACTTACAGCAGAATAAAGTACAACTAAACATAGATCGGAAGCTCAATATTGTGCACCTGAACTATCTTTAAATGAAGAGGCTATAAGGCCAGAATTTATTATTGGATAAACAGAACAGTAACGAATAAGACGAACACCGTGAATCAGGGATATTCTATAGACAGTGTTTGTTGGTAATTATGTATCCATATAGAGACGATAAGTCATTCGATGATATCGGAGGTATAAACATTACCTGGAATATCATGTGGTTCATGTGATTGGATAGTTCACAATGAAAGACATTATCTACTAAAACACGCAGTGGTGAACTAACTGTGTAATTCTAACGTTGTCAAGGATATTGTGAAGACATCATCAGCATTCAGAGAGAGACACTATACCGGGTGAGCGTAAACAAGTTCTGTGCTGTGGTGACATTATCTATGCCGTTGTGTGATGAGTACAGTGAGATGAATCTTGGACAGTCAATCTTATCTCACCTACAATATAGAACACACCAACAACGTCTTTACATACACTCTATACACACCCATGACACTTTTTATTCAATAAATATGTTAGTATTTATTGGAGGACAATGTTGTGTGGGTATGTTATGAAGGAACAAAAGAGAGAGAGAGAGAGAGAGAGAGAGAGAGAGAGAGAGAGAGAGAGAGAGAGAGAGAGAGAGAGAGAGAGAGAGAGAGAGAGAGAGAGAGAGAGAGAGAGAGAGAGAGATGGTGATGAGAAGGCATAACGGGGGAGTGTAGACAAAGGTCTGACAATAGTCCCAAAGTATAAGAAGGATTTTAAAGGTGTGCTTGTTGAATCCACTTTCCCCCAGGGACGACAAGCTACAACGCCTAAGTTGTTGACAGATCAAACCATACACAAAGCATACATCAAAGCATACACAGATTTCCCACCTCATGTGTCAACAATGTTGACTTCTGGACACAGCGGATCCCAGACGGGTGGTCTCTGCATGCCAACCAGAGCGTATGTGTACTATTTTTTTTTTCGCTCGCTCGCTTTGAACTTAAGCGTAGTCCATACACGGCACTTCTAGTAGTGCTGGACTGAATTTTGCGTGTTAATTAGATTTCCATATTACGAGGTCGAGTCAATAAGTAAGTCACACGGGTCTGGGGGGTGGCAGTAAATGTAGTTGGTGTTTTCTACAGGTATCATTAGGTGACAGCAACATCGAACTTTATATTCCCGTTCGTCAGGTGGCGCTAGGTGTCTCATGCGCATGTGCAGCGCATAAACAAAGTGGCGACTGTACTTACGGAGTGTACAACCAAAGAGCAACGTGATGTTGTGCGTTTTTTGTGGGCAAAAGGACTGCCTGCAAAGGACATTCATAAGGAAATCCTTCTTGTTTATGCTGACAAATGTTTGTCCCGTAAAGCGGTGCATAGCTGGGAAGAAAAATGTTCTCAATGACGATCTAAAATTGTTGATGACATCCGATCTGGTCGTCCTGTTGAGATTGCAACAGAAGCATCCGTGCAGCGGGTGGAGGAGATGATTAGAGGTGACAGGCAAGTAACGATAGACTCTGTAGCGTCTGCAATAGGGTGCTCACGTGGTTTAGCATACAGCAAAGTGCATGATCGATTGAAATTTAAGAAAGTGTGCTCAAATTAGGTACCCAGACAATTGAAGGAGGAACACAAAATGAACCAATTTGGCCTGTCCTTGCATCATCTCTGTCGATACGAAGATGAAGGAGAAGACATGCTGAACAGGATTGTTACTGGGGACGAATCATGGGTGCATTGCCACAAGCCTGAATCAAAGCGTGCTTCAATGCAATGGAAACATCCTTCTTCGCCTTGTGTCCAAAAATTCAAGGTTACGCCATCAGCAGGGAAGGTTATGCTGACAGTGTTCTGAGTTTGTCGAGGAGTGCTTTTAACCAATTTCAAGAAGAAAGGTGACAATGTGAAATCTGAATCGTACTGTGAAGTTCTGTTGATGCTTCATTATGCAATTTGAAGAAAATGTCCAGGACTGCTGACTAGAGGAGTTTTGCTTCATCATGACATTGCCAGACCACATACGGCTCGATTAACTCAGGAGAAAATTAACCAACTAAGTTCTGGAACATCCACCTTACAGCCCCGAATTAGCCCCTAACGATTTCCACCTTTTTTGTCCACTGAAAACCCACCTTGGCGGGAGACATTTCGCGAATGACGCCGAAGTTGAATGTGAAGTGAAAACGTGGTTTAGAAAACAGAGCACGCAGTTCTATGCAGCCGGTTTGGGAGGACTGATAAAACGATGGGATAAGTGCATCAATGTTGGTGGAAATTATGTTGAGAAATAAAGGGACAACGTATGTATAAAAATAAACTAGTTTCAAGTTGTTATCTTATTTAGCTATTTTTCTACAGCGATTTGTGACTTATTTATTGACCTCCCTCGCAACAGTGTCCCTCGCCATCAGGCGAACTTACTTCGGTTTCAGAGGTACTTGTATTTACGTCCTCAAGTCAAAGGACGATCGGTCAATATTTTAGCAAAATATTTTAGCCCAACTGTCCGATGTAAGGATTCAACCCCTTACCTCGTCATCAGCACACCAGATGTTTAATAACAAGCGTTCTTATCTATTCGGCCACGCTGACCTACGTGTACAAATTTGATGTCTAGCATAGATTCTTGGCTCTTGGACTAGGTGTGCATGGTGTGAAAGAAAGATTAAAATATTCCTCTTCTTAAATGTCGGAAACGAATGATACAGGCGTGGTAGAAACATGGATATCTGATCTATTCAATCAGTGAGTGAGTGAGTGAGTGAGTGAGGGAGTGAGGGAGTGAGTGAGTGAGTGAGTGAGTGAGTGAGGCAGGGAGGCAGAGGCAGGCAGGCAGAGAGGCAGGGAGTGAGTGAGTGAGTGGGTGGGTGGGTGAGTGAGTGAGTGGGTGAGTGAGTGAGTGAGTGAGTGAGTGAGTGAGGGAGGGAGGGAGTGAGTGAGTGACTGAGTGAGTGAGTGAGTGAGTGGGTGAGTGAGTGAGTGAGTGAGTGAGTGGGTGGGTGAGTGAGTGAGTGAGTGAGTGAGTGAGTGAGTGAGGGAGGGAGGGAGGGAGGGAGGGAGTGAGTGACTGAGTGGGTGAGTGTGTGAGTGAGTGAGTGAGTGAGTGAGTGAGTGAGTGAGTGAGTGAGTGAGTGAGTGAGTGAGTGAGTGAGTGAGTGAGTGAAGAACATTGGTTGCTTACTGCAAAACTGCAGCATTCATAGGAAAAGACGCAGATTTCCTTACTGTGACCGTCATCTACAGTAGCGTGTGCTAAAGTGTTGTGAAGCCTTTTACATTGTGACGTTTCGGCCTGAAATTTAAAAAAAAGCTTTCATTTGGCGATGTACCGAGTGTTGCAATTAGATTAATTGTTGAGGCTGTCGCGAGATTGAATTGAGCCATCTTAACAACATTATCCAACATCTGGAACCGAAGTTCGTGAGTAAAGTAAAAGTAAATTAAAGTAAAAGTAAAGTAAAGTAAAGTAAGGTAAAGTAAAGTAAAGTAAAGTAAAGTAAAGTAAAGTAAAGTAAAGTACCCTATTACCCACCTCGAACCGCATCGGGCTTGTGGTCCTGGACCCACATTTCCTGGATCAGTGGGCACTCGGTGGTGATGTAGTTAGTGTCACCTGTTGTCCCTGGGGTGAGAGGAATCAACAAGCACACTCTTTTAATTCTATATCATCAGCCTTGGAATCTATTTGACCTTTGTCTACACAACCCCTTCAGTCTCTGGATCACTATCTCTCTCACTTCTTAGTACCGGACAATACCCCTTTTCATCTTCCTCCAGAACATACCACACAACTCTGGCTTCTAACAAATGATAAAATAATTTAATAAAGAAAAGTGTCACGTGTGTGCAAAGTATGTGTATAGAACGTCTGTAGTATAGTCTATTGTGTATGCGAGATAAGACCAGTCAGTTCAGGAACAGGTTCCGCTTTCATCATAGTGTTCCGACCATACCACATCC
The DNA here is from genome assembly GCA_014155875.1 of Cepaea nemoralis. Taxonomy (NCBI): domain Eukaryota; kingdom Metazoa; phylum Mollusca; class Gastropoda; order Stylommatophora; family Helicidae; genus Cepaea; species Cepaea nemoralis. Next base: position 23,716 of record JACEFZ010005905.1, on the reverse strand, counting down.
CAACACAACAAGTTCAGAGGGACCTCACCGAATGAAGCGTCTCTCCGGCTAGTGGTCGACTTCTTCCAGTTGATCGTGGATAGTCTGTGTGCCTGGTTACTAATGTTGAATGTGGTAGAATAATGTCCATGAGTTCGACACACACGGTGTACCCGATACGTCCATAGAAATCCCGTGACCTAGGAACACTTTCACATATCTCACAAGATCTCAAAACTTCCTGTCTCCTTGGAAGATGTTACTAATTAATTCTCTTCACTATTCAAACCTCTCTACCTACTACAGTCATAATTAATTGAGGTGTTTACGGTTCATTAAAATCAGCTGTTTTGGGAACTCAACCACTGACAACTAGTCTTTTCCTGAGAAACAATCTTGGCTCCGGCGAGACTATGATTTGTGGAACGGTGTCCCATTGCAGAGGCCATTTAGCAAAACTGCACTGGGTGTTAATGCCATTGTCCACATCTCTGAGTTGTCCATACGTTCTCAGATACAGTAGAACCTGTCGAAGAAAGAACACCCGGTGAGAGAAACCCGATTCAGACCTACTATATGTGAGTGTAGGCCGAAGACCGTACTCAGATATTTATATCCTGATCAACATAGAACTAAACTCTGGCATAAGGCAGAGGAGTTCATCACATTGGTCTGAGTCGTGGTAAGAAAAGGAAAGACTAAGGGAAAGCGAAGAAACCCCAGTAGACACCCTACCGGAAGATCCTACCATTGACATTTCCTTAATTCCCCCAACCACCCTCAATCTCACTGAATATCATCCCAAGACATTGGTCTTAACCTGCTGAGTTAAACGATATACCACTCAACCTAGTTTAAGCAACGCATCAGCCTGCTGCTGCCGACGCTCCTATAATAGGTTCCCACAACGCCCCATCACTACGCTCAACTTCCAAGTATCTCCCAAGTTGTGCACTAGTCCATCACCTGCCTAGCACTAGTCACTACTACAATTGGTTTCCCTTTCGTTAACAGACCTATCCGTGAAGCACTGCCCTTTATTACTTATACATAATCTCTATCAATCTACCTTATGTAATCTGTTCCTTTCTAGAATCGAAACCACAAATTCACATTATGGACAAATGTCCGTCGACTTTAATCGACGCGGGACATAGTAGTTTCTTTTCCAAATTAGAACTGGAACAGAACAACACTCCATTTCGTTTCAATCCATCCAGACCACTGACTGCAAACTTTCTATCCATTGCCGACAACTGTGTGTCTGAATGACGTCACTGAATTGGCCAGAAACCAGGTGCCGAAACACTCTCCTTCTCTCATTCTCGGATCAGGGTAAACAGTATACCGTCTGCCCCCCCCCCCCCCTTTTTTTTTTTTTGATCAGGGAAATCCTTCCGCAGCACTCAAAGAATTTTGGTCGGCGTTTGATCAGGGAAAACCTTCCCCGCACAAAGTATTGCGGCGGCCTAGAGACGGCTGTCTCTGGCAATCCATCATTCTGGTCGGCGTCTCCAGTAATTCCGTGACAATTAGTATCACGTCTGCCGCCTTTATTTCTCAAGATTTTTTCGGTACCCATTTATGCCGTCTGGATCTGACAGCCCTGTTCAATTTCTAAACATCGGAATTAACGCAGCTGCGAATCGAACGCATAACCACTAAGTCAGCAGGCCTGGTAGTTATGTGTTCGATTATCTGCTGGCTTGTGTTGGTAATAGTTCCCCGACTGTTTTATGTCTGAAATGTTATATCGAACCTGATTGTCTGTATGACAGTGAATCATGGAACATGTAATAAACACATTATAACGAGCTTTAAAGAAATGATGATGTGGTTCTTAAGACGAATGTTGCGAATACCTTGGACTGTCAGAGTAATTAACAACAATTGATTGCATGACAGAGACTAATGAAAATAGAACATCATATACAAATATAAAAATTAGACAAACGATATTCTTTGTTTATATGATGATAACAGAGACTTTGGAAAACATCGTGACGACTGCAAAGATCAGCGGGAAAAGAGACAGAAGTAGATCAAAAGAAATGATGCCGGGTGGGCAAAAGTGTCATGGAGGAATAACGTCAGCAGTCTGATCGGAACACTGCGATCTGTGGAGAGACATGCACGCCTACGCAGTCGGCAGGGCACATGATTATGATGATGATATGATGATGATAATGATGATGATGGTGATTACTGGTTTTATGTATTTCATTGAGAACGGACTCCAACACAATGCCTAGAGGGATCAAATTATAAATAAATAAGAAAATTGTTGCTGTGTTCAAAATATTACAATGGAAACTCAAGCCAGGGCTTCAAGTTACTAATTAGATAGCCTTGAGAATAATTATAGTTGAAACAAGAAAGGAAGTCGTTTTTCTCCCTCTGAAACATAGACACGAAATGTAATCAAATTAGAAGGTCCAGAGAATGTCCTTGAGGAAATGTAAACAGCATTAAATTACTAGACATTTCATGTTTGACACTGTAAACAGACGACAGGATGAAAGTACATCGTAATGGCTACAAACTCCTATTACCAGGTGTCCCAGTAACATGAAGGAATATGATAGTCATCCGACCTGTTATAAATCAGAGCGGGCTTCAAACAAGTCTAATGTGTAACGGGACGCGTGCTTCGACAGAGTGGAGCACACGATATGAATTATTTAGGATTCGGTAAGATTAAGCTTTGGGAATCAGCAAACGAAATGATGATTTATACAATTTAATTCTAACCCTAGTTGTTCACTGTGTGTAACAACATTACATTGGCACCTTTCCGTCTTGACAGACGATAGTTTGGTACACTGTGCTTCAAAAAGGCTTAATAACTACGATCCATGGCGGTGGCGAGTGTGGCTGGTAAGGCCAATTCTTGCTGCAAATGTTTGCCCACAGTAGGTGCATGTGAAAACATGGTCATTTCCACCATTTTGCACCATCTTACGTCTCTCACACTCTGTGTGTGCTTTATCTGCAATCATTTTCTCCTTTGTCTTTATTCCATTTCTGATAGTTGCCCTCCATGCAACACGTTCAGCGGCGACGTGCTCCCAATGTGCATTATCAATGCCTGTATCAATCATGTCCCGCTTACACACATCTTTGTATCGTAGTAGAGGCCGACCCTGAGATCTCCTACCTGTCTGTAATTCACCAAAAAAGATGTCCTTTGGTATTCTACCATCATCCATCCTCCTAACGTGTCCTATCCATCTAAGTTTACGAAGACTGAGCATGGAATACACCGTCACACAACCTGATCTTTCCAATACTTCAGTATTTGTGATTTTGTCTTGCCACTTAATACCAAGTATTCTTCGCAGACACCGCATATGAAAGCTGTTTAAACGTTTCTCTTGGCGTGAGTAAGTTGTCCAGGTTTCACTGCCATAAAGAAGAGTACTAAGGACACAGGCTTGGTAGACGAGGACTTTTGTTTTGGCAGTAAGCTTCCTGTTCTCCCAGACTCTTTTTGCTAACATGTTCATTGTTGTTGCTGCCTTGCCAATCCTGATGTTGATTTCCTGATCGAGGGATAATTTGCTATTTACCTCTGATCCTAGATATGTAAAATGGTCTACTATCTCCAGTTCGGCGTCGTCAATAAAGATTGATGGTACACCATGTGCACCTTGTGACATAATCTGTGTCTTCTTTTTGTTAATTGTTAAACCAAATTCAGAACAAACATTGGATAATGCAGATAGTAGATGTTGTAATTCTTCCTAAGAGTGGGTCGTAATCGCAGCATCATCCGCAAAAAGCAACTCTCTGATTAGTACCCTGCTAATTTTGGTCTTGGCCTTCAATCTCTGAGCATTATAGAGGCCACCATCTGAGCGTGAGTGAATGTATATACCGTAATCCTGATCACGAAAGGCATATTTCAGTAGAAGTGAAAAGTATATCCCAAAGAGGGTGGGGGATAGTACACAACCTTGCTTAACTCCACTCTTGATTTCAAACTCTTCTGAAGTTGAGCCATCAAACTTGATTATACCCTTCATGCCTGTGTGGAACGATTCCACAATGGAGAGAAGAGTTGGTGGGCAGCCTATCTTCTTTAGTGCTTTGAACAGACCCTCACGACTGACCAAATCGAATGCCTTTGTGAGGTCGATGAAGGCAATAAACAGTGGCTGATTTTGTTCCCGGCATTTTTCTTGCATCTGTCGCAATGCGCAATGAGAATATCATATCAATGGTAGACCGGTTCTGACGGAAGCCGCACTGTGATTCGGGGTAGACTTGATCTCCCAGGACTTGAAGTCTGCGCAGGACAATTCTGGCAAATACTTTCCCAACAATACACAGAAGTGAGATACCCCTATAGTTGTTACAGTCGCTCCGAACTCCCTTGTTCTTGTACAGCGTTATGATGTTTGAATCTTTGAAATCCTGTGGTACTTGTCCTTCTCGCCAGCATAGCTCTATTAGCTGGTGGATCTGTAGAGCGAGTGTGTCCTGCCCACTCCTGATTACGTCTATTGGAATCCCATCCTTACCTGGAGCCTTGCCAGATGCAAGCTCATTTATAGCACACTTAACTTCTGTTATAGTGGGAAGTGTGTCCAGGTAGGTCAAGAGTTGGCAGGGCCTCTATGGCGTTGAGGGCATCATCCGCTAGCTTGGTCTCACTTGAGTAAAGCTCTAAATAGTGCTCGACCCATCTATCCATCTGCTGTTTCTTATCAGTGATGATTTCTCCAGTCAAGGTTTCAGCGTTGCACTTCTTTTGATCATTGGACTACAGCTTTCTTTATCCCTTCATACATGCTTCTGATGTTTCCCTTATCACTTGCGATTTGAATGGACTCACATAACTTGATCCAATAGTCATTCGCACACTGCCTGGCAGCCTTTTGTACATCCTTCCTTGCTTGCTTCAGCTCACTCAGAGTGTTACATGTTGGTCTTTCCTTGTTTCTTAAGAGAGCTATCTTCTTTTTATCAATCAAGGGCTGCAGTATCTGGCTGTTTGCAGCAAACCAGTCCTGCCTCTTATGATCCACAGTGCCGTAAACCCCTACCGCTGTTTTTATAAATAGTTTCCTTAAGATTACTCCATTTATCATTTACTATACAATTTTCTGATGTATCAGTGAAAGCGTCTTCAAGTTGCTGTTGAAATTCAAAGCACTTTCCAGGATCGTGAGTGTTAATAATATTAATCCTGGGGCTAGATTTGTGTTTAGCTGTGTAGATTCTCTTTGGTCTCAGTCTAACCATTGCAACAACCATCGAATGATCTGTATCACAGTCAGCACTGTGGTAACTTCGAGTTAATGATGTATTGTTCAGATGTTATCTCCGTGTGATAATGAAGTCCAGCTGATGCCAATGACTGGATCTTGGATGTTTCCATGTGACCTTATGCATCTCTTTTGTTTTAAAAAAGGAGTTTGTAATACATAGGTCATTTCTAGTGCTATGCTCCAGCAGCCTTTGCCTATTATCATTCATGTGACCGATGTTGTATTTTCCAAGGCACACTGGCCATGAACTCGAGTCCTTGCCAACACGAGCATTGAAATCACCGAGCATATAGATGTAGTCGGATTTTGGAACTGCCTTGATCGCAGACTCTAGCTGCTCATAGAATGTATCCTTCACATCATCAGAGGAAGCGAGTGTCGGTGCATATGCAGTGAGAATGGTGGCAAATCAACAAGAGGTTGCCAAGCGCAGTGATAATAATCTTTCATTACCTCCAGCTATGATATCAATCATTCCCAGTAGCGAATTCTTCACTGCAAAGCCCACACCATGTTGCCTTTTATCTACCTGCCCTCTTCCCTTCCAAAAAAAGGTGTAATTGTTTTCCCTGAGTGACCCTTCCTCAGCGAGGCGAGTCTCCTGCAGGCCAGCAATATCAATGTTAAGACGATGGAGTTCAGAATCAATCACAGCCGTTTATCTCACATCGTCAATATTTGTCAAGTCAGTGGAAAGCGTGTAACAACAGCATCTACTAAATTTTGCATGTCCTGCTCATTGTCTGCAATCAATACTGTATCATCTGCGTACCTAATGTTATTGATGTTTCTTCCTCCAATGATGATTCCTTTCATAGTTTCTACATTTCTGAAAATATGTTCACTATACGGGGAAAACAGATCTGGAGACATTACACATCCCTGTCTCACAACTCTCTTAATAGGCTGATATTGACCTATTTTATTATCAATTCTGATGGTAGCTTGTTGTTTCCAATATATGCTTTTCACAAGTCGAATGTCTTTCCCATCAATTTGTAGATCTGCAAGCATCGCTATCATGTTGACATGTTTTAATCTATCGAAAGCCTTTGTGTAATCAATAAAGCAAAGATGTAAATCTTTATTTACTTCTATAGAACGTTCAATTACTGTTCACAGCATGTACATAGCATTTACTGTGCCCTTGCCTTTTACAAACCCACATTGTTCTTCTCTTATTTCGAGTTGTATTTTCTTCCTAATCTCGTTGCATGATAATTCTTAGAAAAATCTTCGTGATGTGACTGATAATACTAATTGTTCGATACTGATCACATTCCAAGGCTCATGATTTCTTCGGGATTGCAATAAACATAGAATTACATAATTCTTGAGGTACATCCATCCATCCATTCATCATGTGCCATGCCGATAAGCGGGGGCTGTCATGTTCTACCATCTCACACAAATCACCAGTGTGTAGATTAGTTCCGTGTCCTTGTCTCGACAATGCCACGTGGCCAAGCCATCCAGGTATTTACTTCTCGGTCTTCCCCTTGGTCTCTTCCCTTCGGTTTTGCCAGTTGTCACCAAGTTCTCCAAGTCATTTCTTCTCATAACATGCCCAAAAATTTTGACTGTCTACGTCTAATGACTCTAATCAGTTTACGATCTTCATTTGTTTCCTGGAGGACGTGTTCATTGATTCTACTGTCTGTCCATAGTATTCTTTACATTTTCCTCAAAAACCACATTTCCACTGCCATCAGTTGTTTTCAGCTTGACTGCTCATTGTCCATGTTCACATCCGTACACAAGTAACAGGTTCTATGTAGCACTTCAAAACCCTTTTTCTCGTTTCAATTGATATTTTTTATTGGCCCATATGTTTTTCATCTTGCAAAAGGTTACCTTCGCAATGGCAATTCTTGTTCTAATCTCTTCAAACCATTCACTACATGGTATATTTCCAGTACCTAACAAACTCAAACAAATTGAATAGTGAAAATTACAACTTATATCTTAACATAAAAAAATCAAAGATAATGCATACAGATAAATCTACTATGAAGCAAGAAATATATGTTAATGAGGAAAGATTGGAGGTGGTGGAAAATTTCGAAAATCTTGGGTCATTGATTACCAACAATGGTGACACGCTGAAAGTAAGTAAAAGATGAATAGCTTTTGCTCTTCAAAGACTAAAACAACTGAAAATGAATTGTGGAGTTGGACAGATAGAACTACAAAAATTAGATTTTTAAGAGCATGCATCTTTCACATTGCAACATAACGCCTGTGAGACCTGGAAACTTACTAAACAAGCTGAACAGCGCATAAATGTTTTTGAATATAAATGTTATAGACGTGTTCTAAGAATATCTTGGAAAGAGAAAAGACAAATGCATCTATACTTCAAGAGCTGACTCTTCAAGAAGGTTGGCTATTAAAGACGATAAAACAAAGAAAATTGAAATATTTTGGTCACTTGAAACGTCACGAAAGATTGGAAAGAACAATAATGGAGAAGTATATGCCTTGTAAAGAGAGGAAGAGGAAGGTCAAAGAGAATATGGGTGCAGGATGTGGCGGATGATCTCCAGATGGGTGTATCGGACGCGGGACATCTTGCTTATGATCGAGAGGTTTTCCAGACAGTTGTCATGGGAGCGAGGTTCTGCATAGGACATGTTACTGTATGAATGAATGAATGAATGAATGAATGAATGAATGAATGAATGAATGAATGAATATCTCTAGTATCATGTATTGCGTTCAGCAGTCTAGTGACTTGATCTATTCTATACTCTTCTAAAGCAAGAATAATTTATCTGAACCTCCATCTTCAAAATTGATGGTCTTTCATTATTATTTCGAATATTATACTGTTCTTCTATGTTATCATCATAAAGGTTTTTCACATAATCTGACCATATATGTAAAATCTAATCTTTTTCTTGTATGATTTTGCCATCTTTTGTTTTTAGGTAGCCTGCTGATGTACGTGTTCTTTTATTAGTAAGCTCCTGAATTCTTTTGTGCATTAATTTGGTATTTGTACTGTTGTGTTGTTTTTCAATTTCTGTGCAGTTTTTCTCAAGCCATGCTTCTTTTGCCTCTTATATAATGTTCTGACTCTTCTGTGAATTTCTTCGTATCTGGCAGGATTATTTTTGTTGTGTCTTCTAGTTTCCATTAGTTATAAAATTACTTCAGTCATCGATTTCTTACGACCCACTTTCTTTAATTTTGGAGTAGTTGTTTCTTCAGCCAAACTGATTGAATTCTTCAACATTTCCCATTGATCATACATATCTTGAAATAGGATCTCTAGATTAAACAGTATATCAAATCTGTTCTTTAATTCTATGTTAAAATTGTCTTGTATTACCTTGATATTTTTCAATGTACACAGATCATATTTAGTGTTTTCTGGTGAAAACTTGACTTCCTTTAACTGTACCCTCAATGTTCCTGTAATCAATGTGTGATCACTGTAACAGTCAGCATTGGTAACTGTTTTTGTGATTGTTAACGCATTTCGAAACCTTCTGCTAATCAGGACGTAATCACACTGGTTTCTAATCCTACTATCAGGACTGCTCCATGTCCATAATCTTCTAGGATGATGTTTAAACCATGTGTTTCCTACTATCATTTCCTGCTCTTTTGCCCATTCTACAAGTCTGTAACCTCTTTCGTTTCGCCTACTGTGCATCCGTCGCCTTGATTTCCCAATTTTGGCATTGAAGTCACCCATTGTGATATTTATTTCTGAATTTTTACATGTCTTCAAATCAGACTCCCATGTCATTATAAAATTCCTCTATACTATCTTTACTGCATTCTCCTGTTGGAGCATATGTTTGAATGACGTTTATGTTAAAAGGTCTGCCGATTAATTTAACTAGTAGAATAGTATAATCTTATAATATTCCCCTGTCATAATACCTGCCCCTTTCCATCTCGTTTCGGACAGTTCTAATATATTAATCTTCTCTCTTTCCATTTCTTGTTTTGATGTTATCTAATTTTCCGTCGTCGCTTAACGTTCGAACATTCCATGTTGCTAATTTCAGTGTCCCTGTCCTTTTCTTGTGATGATCTGTAATTAGGCGAATCATGATAAACTAGGCAACTTAAAGTAAGGTAGTTTGCCGTTGCCTTCCTTCTTGACCGTATTGGCCGGGTGACCGTAGCCATTGTCTCATTAAAGAGATCGTCTGCCTACCGTCCCGAAAGTTGAGACAATAACCAACAAATATCTGTCGGCTGCCCTCAAAATTTCATACACCACCTGCCTTCCGTGGTGTCTGAACAACTTCCGAAAACGAATACGAAATAACAACACATCCTCCCCAGAAATACATAAACACTTTGTCGTCTGAAGAAATAAACGTTGTCGTCATTTTACCGGAAAACATGTATATGTAAGCCATTTATGTCTGTAATTGTGTCAGATATGACGCGTATATGTAATACATATATGTTTGTACTGGTATCAGATATGACATGCATATTTAAGCCATTTATGTCTGTCACGGTTAGATATGGCCATGGGAATGGGATTCCCATGGGAAACGTCATGCCATGGGAATGGGATTCCCATGGGAAACGTCCCATGGGATGGGATGGGACGGGACAGCAAACATTTGTATTTCCCATGGGACACATGGGACAGTAGCCATGTCATGGCAACTTTTTTTAAAAACTTTTTTAAAGCCTTTTATCCTTCCTTTTTCTTTGTATGCTTGTATCAATTCTTTATCTCGTGGTGGGACACCGGATAAATTAATAAAAGCACGCATGCGATCATATTACCAACGTCAATGCCTATTTTTTAAAAAAATTACTCGCATTACTTTAATGAAGTTGATGAAGAATTCTTAAACCACATTCCGAATATTGTTCAGATTAAAGGAAGCTGTACGTATATGAGAAATTCAAACCTTTTTTTTTTGACAATCTAGAAATTTATGGTGCTACATCTCATTTAATTTTGCTATTATACTTCCTCCTAGACTATCAGTTGTACAAAGTAATTGTTGATATTGACAAAGAAACTTCCAGCAACATGGTGAAGAAATATTATCAGAACTTTCAGAAAATTATTGGAGAAAAATTTTGGCCATATTGCTGCAGTTCTTTGGCAGTTACTGCAGCATTCCTTACTGGAGTTGACATCAAAGCCAAAATAGAAGACATGGTTAAGTCAGTTGCTACTAAGAAGAAAGGGAATGTGGACACCAATAAATGGGCCAATGATTGGATCGCTTTTTCTAAGTCTGTTGCTCCAACTGTTATTTTATTCATCAAAGATTTAAATCTTTCTTCTGAATCATCTGCTGTATGTGAAGTAGCAGAAATTGTTGAACAAAAGTCGAAAAGTGATTTTGACTTATTTTTTTATCCTCCACCAAACAAAACACTTAAGTTTGATGACCCAGATACAAATACCTTGAGATGAAGTCACCATGTTTCAAAAATTACGACAACCAACTTCACAACCATTACATTATTGGAAAAATGAACATAGGTTTCAACTGCTAACAGCAAGTGCGAAAATTGTCTTGGCCATACCAGTGTCCTCAGCGGCAGTAGAGCACTTATTTAGTGCAGCTGGATTGTTGTTGAGTAAGTTACGAAAACGGATGTTACCAGCTCTCGTTATAAACTCAGTATATATCAGATTTGTATCTAAGATAAAAATTGTGGAAATGGTTCAGGGATTAACTGGATTAACTGAATTATTAGAAATAGTCGATCAGCAGGAAATTGATAATGTGCTGAATGAGCAGAGTGACTCTAAAACAGAATGAGAGTGTCACAATGACACTGAACTTTGTTTTAATAAAATACTCTTTAATATTAAAATTAATAAATTCTATTATTTTAAATGTCTCTTTGTACATGTTGTCCTATTTAGTAGACACTAACCCTAAACTTTCATAAATTTCATAAGTTTATTTGAACTGTATTCCGTATTAGTATTATCATGGGAATCCCATGGGATGAGACGGGCAAAATGACCGTGGGATGGGATGGGAATGGGACTGAAAAATTTGTCCCATGAACAAGCCTGCATATGTATATGTAAGCCATGTATGTCTGTAATGGTGTCAGATATGACATGTATATTTTAGCCATGTATGTCTGTAATGGTGTCAGGTATGACATGTATATTTTAGTCATGTATGTCTGTAATGGTGTCAGGTATGACATGTATATTTTAGCCATGTATGTCTGTAATGGTGTCAGACATGACATGTATATGTAAGGCACTTATGTCTGTAATGGTGTCAGGTATGACATGTACATGTAAGACATTTATGTTTGTATTGGTGTCAGATATGAGTGAGCTGCCGTATAACAGCGGACGATACTACCTACTTTCTGTTAGAGCTGAATGTTGGGCGACGCTTACAGAAACTCACACCTCACATTGTGCTAACGGCTTCGGATGGAGGAGCACACGTGGGAGTGTAAAAGCCTTACCCTAGTGCGAGGACATGCAACCTAAAGATTACATGTCATGGCAGGGAAGGCCAGGCCCTAAGCCTTGATTGGCCGCTGGTCTGGGATCGAATCTCCGATAGACGCACAGTTAAAGCATTATTTGCTGATCCGGCAGCTTCTGCAGCTTGTCTTGTTCCAGATGTAGAGGTGTTACCTTTCCTCTGGAGTGAACTAGGCAGGCCGACAGAGGGATCATGCTGCATGGGCAACACATGGTTTATATATTTCGGCCCACGCTTTGTGCTTGAGAGGTATAACTCCATTCCTCGTCTTAACCGGTCTCGGAATCAAAGCGCTTGTTTGTGCGTGCGTGTGCGTGTGTGTGCGTGTGCGTGCGTGTGCGTGTGTGTGTGTGTGTGTGTGTGTGTGTGTGTGTGTGTGTGTGTGTGTGTGTGTGTGTGTGTGTGTGTGTGTGTGTGTGTGTGTGACGGAACATTCCAACCTAACTCCATATTTATGCGCACTTCATCTAACAATATACACTCCATTGTTCTAGAACTGAGCCGAATTCTTGTGAAAGAACTCACTTTGAAACAATTGAATATTAACTACAATTCACTAGGAGGGCTTTAATGTGAATCAATCTTATATATAAAAGGCAATCTCCGTCTGTATGTCCATATGTCCTTTATGCGTTCGCGAACGGCCCATTCGATTGAGATGAAATTTTCTACACGTCTTCCTTTCATTCCAGCGCAGCCAACTGTGATATTTTTTAGTGTGAAATCGGCTGCTTACTGAATATTATTTAATTTTCCATTTTTCATTATAATTTCTATACAGCAAGGGGACTTAACTCTGTAAAAGTTATTTCAAGGGGCATAACTTTTAATAACTTTTCTGTATAACTTATAGTCATATTGTTGCATCGTTTTCAAAGATTTATAAACTCTGTGTCTATAGTTATATACCGGCATATGAGTTATAATAAATAATGATACAATCTTTAAGGCATTTTCAAAGTTTTCATAAAAATAATGCACAATGCATAACATTGTAACTCATCTTTTTATGCTTAAGAAGTTACTGTAGTCATGCAGGTGATTAGAAAGAGTTTTCATTAAAAATAATGGATGGTGTGTGGGAGGACATTCTTTTAAGTTACTTTTTTGTTGTATGAATTTAATGAGACGCTACCCTCCAGGAGCTGGGCAAAGCCACGCCGGGTCAGATAGATAGACAGACCCACCTTTTCGCTGCAGTTGTCTACAGGCATATGCGTTAAAATCCTCCTCCTCCCTCCTCCCTCTTTCTCCTCCTCCCTCTTTCTCCTCCTCCCTCCTCGCCCTCCTCCTAATCACTCCTCTTCCTTCCTCCTCCCTTCTCCTCCTCTCTCCTTCTAATTCTACGTCCTCCCCCTCATCCCTCCTCCTCCCCCTCCATCCTCCCTCCTCCTCCCTTCTCCTCCTCTTCCCTCCTCCTACCTCTACCTCCTCCTCCCTCCACATCCCTCCTCCTCCTCCCTCTTCCTCCTCCTCCCTCCTCCTCCTAATCACTCCTCTTCCTTCCTCCTCCTACGTCCTCCCCCTCATCCCTCCTCCTCTCTCCACCTCCCTCTTCCTCCCTCCTCATCCTTCTCCTCCCTCATCCTTCTCCTCCCTCATCCTTCTCCCTCCTCCTCCTCCCCCTGCGTTCTTCTCCTCCCTCCTTCTCCTTCCTCCTCCCTCTTCCTCCTCCTGCCTCCTCATCCTCCCTTCTCCTACCTCCTCCTCCTAATCCCTCATCCTCCCTCCTATTCCTCCCTACTCCTCCTCCTCCCTCCTCTTCCCTCCTCCTCTCTCCGCCTATCTCTTCCTCCCTCCTACTCCTCCCTCCTCCACCTCCCTCTTCCTCCTCCCAGCTCCTACTCCTCCTTTTCCTTCTTCTGCTGATGCTGCTGCCGCCGCTCCATTTACCCAAGTTAATTGTTGGGGAAGATGTAAAGACCTTTCAAGTGCTCTTTCTAATGCTTTTTGTAAGTTGGTCTTCGTTTATCTAAGGTTGTTCTAACTGCAACCAATAAATGATTAGACAGACAGGCAGACAGACAGACAGACAGAGAGGGAGGGACGGACAGACAGACAGACAGACAGACAGACAGAAAGACAGACAGACAGACAGACAGACAGACAGACAGACAGACAGTCGGGAACTTATATGACTACTTATATGAATTAAATGAGATGCTCGCCATCAGGGGCTGGGCGAAGCCGGGCCGGATCAGACAGACAGACAGACATATAGACAGACAGACAGTCGGGAACGGGAACGGGAGCTTATATGACTACTTATATGAATTAAATGAGATGCTCCACACCAGGAGTTGGGCGATGCCGGGCCGGGTCAGCTAGTTACCTATAAAAACTGCGACGCCTGTGGACTTGGGGTAGCGAAGCATAGTTTTCAATTCCTACTTATGGGTTTCAGGTTAGCCGCAGACGATTTGGGATCGCTTTCAGTTGGTGTTCTCAATGCTAAGAGCGTCAACCATTCAGAAATCAATAGCAAGCTCAATCAATCAATCAACCGTCTCCACAATGAAGGTTGGCTGCAATGGATCTCCAACACTGTCTGTCTCTCGCCTTGACTGTACATTCTGTCAGGCTGATGTTCGTCCATCTCTTGATGTTATCTTCCCACTTGTATCGTTGTCTTCCATTGCTCGCTTGCACTCAACCCTGTCTTCCAGTATAGTTTTTATAAGAGTATCGTGTCATTTAACGTGGCCGAAATATTTCACTTGCCTCCTCTTTATTTCTTTCATCAACTCTCTCTTAATTCCCAGATTTTCTAGAACCTCTGCATTTTGACTGTTTTTGTTTCCATAAAATACGACATATTCGTCTGTATATCCACATCTTCAGGGTTTCGATGCGACTTTCTAGTTGCTTATTCAATGTCCCGGCTTCCGTGCTATACAGTAGCGTTGAATATACGTAGCATTTGACTATTCGCATTTTAATGCGTTATTAATCTCTCTAGATGTTAATACTGATTTCATGGCGTTGAAAGCATTTTTGGCCATTCCTATTCTCTTTTTGATTTCTATTTCACTTCTGCCATCATCTGTTATTATATGTCCAAGATAGGAGAAACTTGTTACTTGTTCTAGTATCTGCCCGTTTACTGTGATGTTCATTGATGACCTTTCCTTTGACTGCTAATTATCATAGTTTTTGTTTTTTGGATGTTAATATCTAAGCCACATTCTGCACTATGCCTGTTTACTTGTTCCACTAGGTCTTGCAACTCTTGCTCACTTTCTGCTAGTAACACGGTATCGTCAGCATACCTAAGATTGTTTATGATTCTTCCATTGATGTTTAGTCCAGGCATTTCAACTTGTTTAAAAATTCTTTCTGTGTATATGTTGAAGAGGCTTTGGGACAGTAAACATCCTCCTCTTTTTATCTCTATATGCGACGAATAGATAAATCCGCATCTAACAGACGCCACTTGTTCCCAGTACAAGTTACTAATAAGTCTGTTGTCCTTTCCGTCTACTCCTATACCACACGTAATTAGTCGTTCAAGTTGTACTCTATCAAAAGCTTTCTTGTATTCTATAAAACAAACATATATACTTTTTTGAACTTCTATATATTTTTCAATTAACAACCTCAAACAGATAATTGCTTCTCTGGTGCCGCTGTTTTTGCTGAACCCAAATTGTTCTTCAGTTACTTCCTCATCTATTTTATGTTCAATTCTTTCTTGTATGACCGTGAGTAGTATCTTAGTTATGTGGTTCATTAAGCTAATAGTTTTGTAATCCTTATAGTCAACAGCTCTTGGCTTCTTCAGTAATGTGACGAAAATGGATGTTTTCAAATCCTTGGGGATGTACCCAGTATTATATATATATATCATTACATAATTCTGTGATAGTTTCAATACCAAAGCTGGATAAGGATTTTATCATCTCTGTTGTTTGTCTGGTCATGACCTGCAGCCTTTCCTTCTTTCATCTTTTAATAGCCTTTTCTACTTCAGCCTTTAATATTTTTGGTCCATCTTGAGTATTATACAATGTTGGTCTATTGACCCCGTTATCCCAGAATACATCTTCTGTGTACTCTGTCCATCTTTTTTATTATGTCAGTGTTATTAATTATAATTTCTCCATGTTTTCCTCTGATACAACCGTTTTCTGTTATATTAATTTTTCTTATTTATAAATCTTTTTATATGTTCATGTAATTCTTTCCAGTTGTGTTTTATTTCCAGATCCTCTATTTCTTTGCATTGTTTCTGCAACCACTTTTCTTTGGCAACTCTGCACATGTGACGTATTTCTCTATCTATTAATATATACTCTGGAGTGTTCTTTGCTTTCGTTCTTTGAGTCATTTTATTCAAGATTTCATTGGTTATTCATAGTTGTTTTGTTTTTTCTTATTTATCTGCACTGGAAATAGCAAGCTAACGTATGTAAAATTGTATAAAAAATCACCAACAGCCAATAAATACTGGAATTAATGGCAATATCCTGAAAAAGGAAATGTAACTAACAAAAATAGGACATTTCATAAGACTTTATTTTCGTCGGTGCGTGCACGGAATAAAGCAATCACAGTACGTCAACTCAGGTAACGAATATTCCGAATCACTGGCATAGACTGTTACCTAGGTATGAGATCACATTCCTTCATTAACCTGCAAACATTGCACAGAGGTCTGTGGGATACAACTGCCAAGATTTGGTTACTGCTGCTAAACACCACGCCAGCAATGAGACATCATCTTCTCACGTTTACAGGTAATAAAGGAAACCTTCTGGCCTAGAGAGACGACAGTGGAAGATTAAACTCTATGGACCGCTGAGTGAACTAAAAAAGACAGTTAAATTCATACAAGAGACAACATTGCAGTTACAGACATATTTCAAGCGAATGAAAGAAGAAGAATAAAGGAAACCACGTGTTTTTATACGAGTGTTTGGAAACTTACACATAATGGTTTTGTGTTTTATTTATTATTTAATTCTCCAAGTTTTAGTGGTCAAGCTTTACGCTTCGAGCAACGAAGGTCGTGGCTTCGTTTCCTGTCCCTGTTATTCCGTTCACGAGTGCATTTTTTTCCGATAGCTCTCGGGATAGTAGCGGGAGCTAAGGAGCTCGTGCTCTCAGCGATCTTTCGACAGGTCGCTCTGCGAAAAGAAGACACAACCATAGGAAATAGAACCCGGTGCAATGAAATCGGTCATCCTGTCTTTAATCCCTCTAACCCTTTTTTTTAAATTAGTATTTCCTATTAATGACGGAGAAAGCGTATTTCTCTCAGTTGCGTTAATTTTGTAGGCATTGCATCTGTTGTTTAACTATTTTTATTCTAGCAACATAGAAAGCTATAGACTGCACCAGGATGTAGCTGTGTAGCATGTAGCAAATAGTGTAAACTGAGATCTTATACAACATAGTTAATAAATATCATGTACACTTTTACTTCACAAATAATGAATCACCCAAAAATAAACGAGAAGTAGATTGTGAGTTTTACTAAAACACGACTACAAGAGACAAAATGGACGTTGCGGTCAAAGCCTTCGTCAGCACAGGACAAACAAATACAAACCAACACAAACCTACATGAAACACACTATGACAATATTAAACTATTAAACTAATTAAAATTGAATGTACTCATCTGAATTCTGTGTCCTGGCTTGGAAAAACTGACACGCGTAGGGCTCCAGTGGATTAATAGACCGGATGTATGGTACACGGGTCAAAGGTCAAGCGGGAGGGAAGTGGGGTGGAGATGCGCCCATGTGTGCGGAAAAGTGAAATTTAAGACCGGCAAAGATGTTACGGACGCAGTTGACAATTAGCAATTCTCGTTAAGCGATCGGAACACCGCTATATAGTGTTAGTCCACACAGAGGGGCATGATTGGCGGTCGTTCAGAAAACGATGGCAAAACACCGAACGTAAACCTGCCAAGAAAGTTGACTGTGATGTCCTATAAAGGACCTGCACGTACCTAGATGGTGGACTGTAAGCTAGGGGGTGGGAGGGGTGGGGTAGGGAGTTAAATGAAGCTGTGTTGGACATTAAGGCCGTGAGGGGAGAGTGTGCCCAACTGGAAGATGAGACGGTGTTCCAATGTCTTCCGACCCGCATGCCGATTAGGTTATCGCGTTCGAATGCCGAGGTTGGGATGTTTTGTTTTAATTAATCAGGGGATCCCAAGGCGAACCACCCTAAAATGGGTACGACAATGGCGGGACCACTAGACATGATAACAATGGAGGAGGCAGGAGAGAATAGGTCAGACATGACACCAATGGAGGAGACAGGAGAGAATAGGTCAGATATGACAACAATGGAGGAGACAGGAGAGAATACGTCAGATATGACAACAATGGAGGAGACAGGAGAGAATAGGGCAGACATGATAACAATGGGAACGGAATCAGAGAAGAGGTCAGACATGACAACAATGGAGGAGACAGGAGAGAATAGGTCAGACATGACAACAATGGAAGAGACAGGAGAGAATAGGTCAGACATGATAACAATGGGAACGGAATCAGAGAAGAGGTCAGACATGACAACAACGGAGGAGACAGGAGAGAATAGGTCAGACATGACAATAATGGAGGAGACACGAGAGAATAGGTCAGACATGACAACAAGGGAGGAGACAGGAGAGAATAGGTCAGACATGATAACAATGGGAACGGAATCAGAGAAGAGGTCAGACATGCCAACGATGGAGGAGACAGGAGAGAATAGGTCAGACATGACAACAATGGAGGAGACAGGAGAGAATAGGTCAGACATGATAACAATGGGAACGGAATCAGAGAAGAGGTCAGACATGCCAACGATGGAGGAGACAGGAGAGAATAGGTCAGACATGACAACAATGGAGGAGACAGGAGAGAATAGGTCAGACATGACAACAATGGGAGCGGAATTAGAGAGTAGGTCAGACATGACAACAATGGGAGCGGAATTAGAGAATAGGTCAGACATGACAACAATGGAGGAGACAGGAGAGAATAGGTCAGACATGACAACAATGGAGGAGACAGGAGAGACTAGGTCAGACATGACAACAATAGAGGAGACAGCACAGAATAGGTCAGACATGACAACAATGGAGGAGACATCACAGAATAGGTCAGACATGACAACAATGGAGGAGACATCACAGAATAGGTCAGACATGACAACAATGGAGGAGACATCACAGAATAGGTCAGACATGACAACAATGGAGGAGACAGGAGAGAATAGGTCAGACATGACAACAATGGAGTAGACATCACAGAATAGGTCAGACATGACAACAATGGAGGAGACATCACAGAATAGGTCAGACATGACAACAATGGAGGAGACATCACAGAATAGGTCAGACATGACAACAATGGATGAGACATCACAGAATAGGTCAGACATGACAACAATGGAGGAGACATCACAGAATAGGTCAGACATGACAACAATGGAGGAGACATCACAGAATAGGTCAGACATGACAACAATGGAGGAGACAGGAGAGAATAGGTCAGACATGACAACAATGGAGGAGACAGGAGAGAATAGGTCAGACATGACAACAATGGAGGAGACATCACAGAATAGGTCAGACATGACAACAATGGAGGAGACATCACAGAATAGGTCAGACATGACAACAATGGAGGAGACATCACAGAATCGGTCAGACATGACAACAATGGAGGAGACAGGAGAGAATAGGTCAGATATGACAACAATGGAGGAGACAGGAGATAATAGGTCAGACATGACAACAATGGAGCAGACATCACAGAATAGGTCAGACATGACAACAATGGAGGAGACAGGAGAGAATAGGTCAGACATGACAACAATGGAGGAGACAGGAGAGAATAGGTCAGACATGACAACAATGGAGGAGACAGGAGAGAATAGGTCAGACATGACAACAATGGAGGAGACAGGAGAGAATAGGTCAGACATGACAACAATGGAGGAGACAGGAGAGAATAGGTCAGACATGACAACAATGGAGGAGACAGGAGAGAATAGGTTAGACTATGACAACAATGGAGGAGGACAGGAGAGAACTAGGTCAGACATGACAACAATGGAGGAGACAGGAGAGAATAGGTCAGACATGACAACCATGGAGGAGGACAGGAGAGAATAGGTCAGACATGACAACAATGGAGCAGACATCAAGAATAGGTCAGACATGACAACAATGGAGGAGACAGGGAGAGAAAGGTCAGACATGATAACAATGGAGGAGACAGGAGAGAAGAGGTCAGACATGACACCAATGGAGGAGACAGGAGAGAATAGGTCAGACATGACAACAATGGAGGAGACAGGAGAGAATAGGTCAGACATGACAACAATGGAGGAGACAGGAGAGAATAGGTCAGACATGACAACAATGGAGGAGACAGGAGAGAATAGGTCAGACATGACAACAATGGGAGCGGAATTAGAGAATAGGTCAGACAAGACAACAATGGGAGCGGAATTAGAGAATAGGTCAGACATGACAACAATGGGAGCGGAATTAGAGAATAGGTCAGACATGACAACAATGGAGGAGACAGGAGAGAATAGGTCAGACATGACAATCAATGGAGGAGACAGGAGAGAATAGGTCAGACATGACAACAATGGAGGAGACATCACAGAATAGGTCAGACATGATAACAATGGAGTAGACATCACAGAATAAGTCAGACATGACAACAATGGAGGAGACAGGAGAGAATAGGTCAGACATGATAACAATGGAGGAGACAGGAGAGAATAGGTCAGACATGACACCAATGGAGGAGACAGGAGAGAATAGGTCAGACATGGCAACAATGGAAGCGAATTAGAGAATAGGTCAGACATGACAACAATTGGAGCGGAATTAGAGAATAGGTCAGACATGACAACAATGGAGGAGACAGGAGAGAATAGGTCAGACATGACAACAATGGGAGCGGAATTTGAGAATAGGTCAGACATGACAACAATGGGAGCGGAATTAGAGAATAGGTCAGAAATGACAACAATGGGAGCGGAATTAGAGAATAGGTCAGACATGACAACAATGGAGGAGACAGGAGAGAATAGGTCAGACATGACAACAATGGAGGAGACAGGAGAGAATAGGTCAGACATGACAACAATGGGAGCGGAATTTGAGAATAGGTCAGACATGACAACAATGGGAGCGAGACTAGGAGAATAGGATCAGACATGACAACAATGGGGAGCAGGAATTAGAGAATAGGTCAGGACATGACAACAATGGAGGAGACAGGAGAGAATAGGTCAGACATGACAACAATGGAGGAGACAGGAGAGAATAGGTCAGACATGACAACAATAGAGGAGACAGGCGAGAATAGGTCAGACATGACAACAATGGAGGATACAGGAGAGAATAGGTCAGACATGATAACAATGGAGGAGACAGGAGAGAATAGGTCAGACATGATACCAATGTAGGAGACAGGAGAGAATAGGTCAGACATGGACAACAATGGAGGAGACAGGAGAGAATAGGATCAGACATGACAACAATGGAGGAGACATGACAGAATAGGTCAGACATGATAACAATGGAGGAGACAGGAGAGAATAGGATCAGACATGATAACAATGGAGGGAGACAGGAGAGAATAGGTCAGACATGACAACAATGGAGGAGACAGGAGAGAATAGGTCAGACATGATAACAATGGAGGAGACAGGAGAGAATAGGTCAGACATGACAACAATGGAGGAGACAGGAGAGAATAGGTCAGACATGATAACAATGGAGGAGACAGGAGAGAATAGGTCAGACATGATAACAATGGAGGAGACAGGAGAGAATAGAGTCAGACATGACAACAATGGAGGAGACAGGAGAGAATAGGTCAGACATGACAACAATGGAGGAGACAGGAGAGAATAGATCAGACATGACAACAATGGAGGAGACAGGAGAGAATAGGTCAGACATGACAACAATGGAGGAGACAGGAGAGAATAGGTCAGACATGACAACAATGGAGGAGACAGGAGAGAATAGGTCAGACATGACAACAATGGAGGAGACATCACAGAATAGGTCAGACATGACAACAATGGAGGAGACAGGAGAGAATAGGTCAGACATGACAACAATGGAGGAGACAGGAGAGAATAGGTCAGACATGACAACAATGGAGGAGACAGGAGAGAATAGGTTAGACATGACAACAATGGAGGAGACAGGAGAGATTAGGTCAGAAATGACAACAATGGAGGAGACATCACAGAATAGGTCAGACATGACAACAATGGAGGAGACAGGAGAGAAAGGTCAGACTTTGACAACAAGGGAAAGGAGACGGGAAAGAGAATATGTGGGAAAATGACAAAAAGGGTAGACATCACAGAATAGGTCAGACATGACAACAATGGAGGGACATCACAGAATAGGTCAGACATGACAAACAATGGAGGAGAAAAAAAATTCCAAAAAATAAAATAAAAATCAATTTTAAATTAGGGTCACAAATTGGGGGGGCAGGCCCGTCTTACATTGGGCCCCCTTCCCAAAATCACTCTTTTCTTTCGTTCATCAAGAGCATTATACTTTTACTGGGAAGAAAAATAAACATTGTGAAAGGAATGTTGTAAACATAAACAAGGTAATTACCATGGTTGTGAGGCCCATCTCCCCCTATCCATACATCACCCCCCCACACAACACCCCCAAACCTACCCACAAAACACGCGCACCAAGGGACAATCCCACACCCCCACCTACCCATACAAAACGAACACCAAGGGACACAACATCCCCCAAAAACCGACCCATCCCTCTCCCCACACCCCCACCCGCCCCACACTCCCCTTTCACCTAAACCCCAAACCAAAACAACTCCCCACCACAAAATTCCCCCCCCAAACCCCCCAAACCCCAATTCCACCAATCCCTTTCCAAACCCCCACACACCCCTCCCCCACCCACACTCAAACCCCCCATCCCCCAGCCACATCTCTATCGACAAAAAATTTTCCCCCACCCATGCACACAACCCCCCAAAAAACCCCAAAACCATCGCACTTTAAATCACAAACCCCCAAACCTTTACACAACATCCCCCCCAAAACTAACATGCCCCCCCCCCCACACACACCATCCCCTAACCACCCCATACACCCCAAAATCCACTTACACACCCCCCACCACCCCACACAACAACTTCACCCACCCACACATGCCATAACCTAATCCCCCCCCACACAATCCCCCCCCCGCCCCATCACATCCCACCCCTCCCACGCACTATTCCCAACCCACGAAAAAAACCCCACACACTTTCCCCACCAACACACCCCCACTTACAAACCACAAAATCCCCCACCCAGATACCCCCACAATTTTCCCCCCCAAAAACCTACACAGATCCCCTTTTCCCCAATCCCCCCAAACATCCCCCCACTCACACACCACAAAAATCCCCACCCACACACAATACCTCACCCACAAAATACCCCCAAAACCAACCCCACCACACACCTCTCCCCACCCACACACGCTTTTTCCTCCCCGGGTCCCCCAACAGACACTCACCCCACGCAAACATCCTCCAAACGCACCCACCCCACCCCCCCCCAACCCAAATCTTCGATCACAATCCCCACACCCAAAAACACACCCCCCCAACCCCTCACACATCCCCCCCAAAACACATACAACCCCCTTCCCCACCTACACATCCCTAAGCCACTCAAAACCCCACCCCCCACACCAAAATTCCCCCACCCACACACCCCACATACTTCCCCCAAAACCACCCAATCCCCTACTCACCCACAATATCCCCACCCATCGCACTTTCCCCGCACCCATCACACACATCCCCCACACCAACACTATCCTCCACCCATACCCCCAAAAAAACATCCCCTCCCCCCACAATCATTCACACATCCCCCCCCCAAACACACCGCACGCATATCTCAAACCCACACCCCCATACATTTCCCCCCCACCCCCCCTTGCATCCCCAATCCACCCAACACAATCCCCTACCCACA
>JACEFZ010005904.1:10000-49503 GCA_014155875.1 Cepaea nemoralis | reverse complement strand
CTTTGATGAATCAATTTCCTTCTAGCGTAAGTTACGTTTCTGTATGCAACTTTATTGATGGTTGAACTGGTGTTCTTCAGAATGGGTTTTTTAATTCTTTCCCAAAACTTGTAGAGTTTCCTTGGATCTGGTAGGGAACCTAGGATAGAAACAACAGATCTGGTGATAGTACTAGTCACTGATCCTTCGGCTGAGTGTAAGCCTATCACCTTGCTTAATGATCTTTAGCTAACTAGACTTAGTCACAGAGCAGATTAGCTACCCACCTAGAGTCGAATCAGGCTATGACAAAGAAAAAAATATCAGCAAACAGAATGCGGAACCCGCCCACCAGGGACACCTACGGGAGGATCCCAATTATCCCTCATTACTCAACTAGTAAAGCTTATCAACACTTCACTAATCTATTCTAGCTAACAGAGCCAAGTATCACTTCACTACTCTAGCTAGTTTCCACTAACAGTGCTAATCATCACACTATAGTTTAACAAGGCTACTGCCTAAAGTAATTATAACGAATATATTATAATAGGTTATACCTTAAATGGCACTACTGCAGTCCTATCAATCATATCTACATCTGCCATTATAGGCACGTGCAAAATTAAGTCACTAATTAACACACGGTAGATATTATTTCCACTAAGCACTGCAGTGCCCTGGCACTCTAACTAAAGCATTATTCAAGTCCACCCTAGTTGATCTCAACTCGAGTTTATATCGCAAACTACCAAAGTGGCCACGTGACGTTATCCTTTACTCCCCCACACAGGTGGCACAGTGGCAAATCATCCCCTGTCAAGAACTATTTTCCTGGCTTAAATCCTGTCAAAGTTGTCAGTAATTGCCTAGATTCTCAAAACAAGCCAGCTAGTTTCTGTAAACTCCCAACAAAGAGTTTCGATACCAAGCTGCCAATCATCTTGATGTTCCGGAAACCAAGAATTGACAGATGCACTGTTTTCCGTGCTAGGTACTTCCGTTTTACATCTGCCCCTGTGATCTCACGGCTTCCATCTGCATTCAAATGTTGACAAACTTGTCACTCTTCTGTTCCGTGGTGACAATCCCAGCAGCCATTTCCGTCTGATGTCCGGCAGTATAGATGACAAACGGAACCATTCCATATCCTTCTCCCTCACCACCAAATGTGTTTATGGGCTGACACGATGTAACCTGTACAACTGTGTTTACTCTGTTAGTACAAATAGATGTCGCTGGTCGATCGTCCGCTTAATCCGAAAATCCTCTGTAATAATCAACCGGATAAACACACGGTTTCATTTTGTGACACCATCCCTTCTCTCTTTCTCTCTTATTCATCTCTCTCCATTCTTCTCTCTCCATCTCTATTCACTCTCTTTTTAATTCTTACTCTGTTTTATATTTGTATGCTCTCTCTCTCTCTCTCTCTCTCTCTCTCTCTCTCTCTCTCTCTCTCTCTCTCTCTCTCTCTCTTTCTCGCTCTATCTCTCTCTCAGTGCCTGATTATCTCTGCTCCTCTATGTATGTTTCTCTCTCTCTCTCTCTCTCTCTCTCTCTCTCTCTCTGAGTGCCGGCGTATCTCTGCACTCTCTCTCTCTTTCTCTCCATGCCTGCTTAACTCTACCCGTCTCTGTCTCTCTCCCTCTCACCCTCCCTCTCTCTACTCTTTCTCTCTTTCTTTCTCTCTCTCTCTTTCTCTCTCTTTCTTTCTCTCTCTCTTTCTCCCTCTCCCTCCCGCTCTCTCTCTCTCTCTCTCTCTCTCTCTCTCTCTCTCTCTCTCTCTCTCTCTTTCAGTGCCTGCTTAGTTCTACCACTCTCTGTCGCCATGGATAACCCAAAGACGACACAACCGACAAATTACGCCCGTCTCTTCTTCTTACAATCCAAGCCATGTAGTGTTGGTCCTCACATCTGTCCTCAACCTTCTGTATCTTGAGGTGCCAATCATGTCTTCTACAGATGTTCCTCTATGTCACCATGTCAAACTGTCTAACATCTTCTCTCTTGGTCTCCCCCCTCCCCTCCCTCCAACTTTCCCGCTGTGAAGACATACTCCGACTTTACCATTTTTATGACATGCCCAAAGAACGTGAATTGTGTGAATGTGTTCGTTAACTAAGCGCTAACTATTAAAACGCAACACGTGCTTTCGTGTGTACGTGTGAGAGCGTATCGAAGAAGACCTTCTTCAGTAAGGTTCTGTTGTCACTTCGAGGCGGCAGATTTCAACCCCGGTGTAGCCATTATAGCTTTCCATTTGTATGTTGTTTTGTATCCACTAATATGTACTTCTTGTCACTATTTTTAAAGGGAAGACAGCATCCGTTACCTTGGATGAAACATTCTAGAACAGTGGTTCACAACCGATGGGTAATTCCCCCCCCCCCCCCCCACCTAGGGGGGAATTTTATGGTTTCGGGGGGGGGGGTGGAATTAAGATTATTTCCAAATCGCGTTAATACGAGAACCGATTACTTGATATTGTTTATCCCTCCATTCTTTACGATTATGTATTTCCGCCCTTTTGAAATTCGTTCTATAACGTAAGTAGGCCTGCAAATCACGTTTTATGTAGACGTCTACACTTGTTCTAGTATGTATTATTAAATTTAGCTTCCATTTTTACGTATACTCTGGAGGGGCGGGGAGGGGAAGATGTATAGGGAGGAAATATGAAAGGGCGGGGCGAGGGGATGATATTCTAAACATATGGTGAAGGGGTGCATGGGTCTAAAAAGGTTGAGAACCACTGCTCTAATATGTACTCCTTTTGACTATTTCTAACGGGAAGACAGCGCCCGTTACTTTGAACGAAACAGACTACAAGAACTAAACCTTAGGAAAATGCATGCTGAAGTCGGACACGCTGAACTTTGAGCTGTGGTGCACTTCTTTCGATAGAGAAATGAAGGTGAGGAAGATCTAAACATGGTGTTAAATGTGGACTGGCGCCGCAGACCGCAGCCTAGATATATCCTCCGAGACTGCCCCGAATAAAACATGTCTAGACAAACTGTCTGGCCTAAACAAACAGCAGTGAAATAAATACTATATGAAACAATGAGTGAACTAGCACAGACAGTGAAGTTTATACAAGAGACAAAATTGCAAATACAGACAATCAATTTCAGGCAAACGAAAGAAGCAGAAACACATTGTGTGTTAATATATTGTTCACGTTTGGTCATAACGTACTAGAGAAATCTGGCCAGATATTTCAAAATGCCACACATTATATGTTGCGTCTTTGACAGAAATACTCTCTTGCCTTTGTTTTTATTGTGTATTGACCCTTTTCGATATATGTATCCAAATCTTCTCAGACTGAAGGAGTTCAAGAATGTCTCCAGGGTTTTACAGTATCATTTGAAAAGCCATCTTTCCGTGAAAAGTAAAACCCAAGTGAAAAGTCGATACGATGTATATGTTCTGACTCATTGTTCCCCTCCCCCACCCCTCTTCCCTAATCCCCGGACGGGCTTCCACGCATATTATTTCCCTGACTCTCTGATGAGTCAGGGATTTAATGTGTGCGTTTGACCTTCGTAACCGAGAACAGACTGTAAGTAACCTAAAAACAACAAGAATGCCCTGCGTTTTGGGTATGTAATTTGAGAAATCTGGCCACGTTTGGCAAGCAAAATCATTATAGTGTCGCAAAGATGGCGGTATAGAGGGGAATAACTCTAAATGGTGTTTATAGTACATAATTTCCGGAAGGTGATCTGTTATGTTAAGTGTCTGTATGCCAAGAATAATCGATAATAATGTCAAGCGGAAAGTATTCCTGCAGTGTACTGCTGATAATGGCGGATACGAGGGGATGAATGTTTTGTCAGACAATGTGTGCTTGAAAGACAGTGAACATTAGCATTTCTGTTCTTCTTTCTCCTCCTCCTCCTCCTCCTCCTCCTCCTCCTCCTCCTCCTCCCGTTCTGCTCCTGCTATTCCTCATTCTTCTATATTTTTCTTCTTCTTCTTCTTCTTCTTCTTCTTCTTCTTCTTCTTCTTCTTCTTCTTCTTCTTCTTCTTCTTCTTCTTCTTTTTCTTCTTCTTCTTCTCCTCTCCTCCTCCTCCTCCTTCGTCTTTATCTCCTCCTTCTCTCCCCCTCCTTATTCCTTTCAAGTCCCAAGGGAGTATAGTTCCCCCAACCAGCTCACACCAGGCTCCTATAGTCTTTGCCGTTTCCTGCTGATCCCTCAATGTCCTTCCCATGTGTATGACACTAATTCCCTTCGCCGTGTATTCAAAACCTCCCCTATTCGTTCTGCTCTGTGTGTTCCAAAGGAAGAACTTTCTACTTATGCCATTAACAGTTCATTTCTTTTTTATCACTCAGCATGAGGATTCGAACTCTTGACCACCGGGACAATTGCACTTCAGCTTTGATTTCCCTTCCAGAAACCAATGGCAAACTACTGAACGTAAAATTGTCTAGTATATCAGCCTAGGGTTGATTGTAACGTCCCGCGAAGAACATGAAATTTATGTTTAGCTTGAGCGGCGACTAATTGATCTACTGGTCAGGACTTCCCTGCACCGAAGTATTTATAACGAGCCCAAATGTGGAAACGTAAATAGCGATTGTAGAGGTATATTGAAATATAACGAATTGTTAAACATAAACGAGGAAAGGCTTCCCGAGTGGTTAAGGGAGACCGGGTTCGAATCCTCGGAAATGTGTGGATTTCTTTTCTTTTTTTCTGTCGGGTGTAAAAAGAAAATCTACACTGCACTAGCCAGGCGGCCTTAATTCATCAGGCTCAAGATACTCCCCCACCCTCCCTCTTCCCTTCCGTTCTACACCGCAGGTACTATAACTATAGGTAGACGATGACAGATTTTTGTCTTTGTAATTTGCGTAAAGAAAACATAATGAAACATCTCAAGGACCGAGATCTACGGAGAGACATGAACGCCGACGCCAGATGGCAGGACACATAATGATGATGAGTGACATCATCGATTTAAACTGCCAAAAGGGAACAATGGTATTTAAACATGTTGAGCGGGATGGAAAGTATATTAGCGGCCATTACTTTCTGTGGACAACAATCCCTTTCAAATTAATTTCCAAAACTTGGCAGATTCGGCCACGTGATGTTTAATCTGAGGTTGGGTTGGGCCCTAATTATAACTTCTCTTCTGAAGATGAATGGGCGAGAGGTAATGGGAAAATTACCATGACCATCACAATGGAAATTTTTTTTTTTCAAAGATCGGACGGACTAACGAATCAGTATTTAATCTCCAAAGTAGCATGTGTTGATAACTGGCATTTATATTATTTATATACGTATTTCACGGTTCGTCCAATTTAGTTTATCTATTTATAGCCATTGATGTCACACTCAAATTATTTTGTAAAACACTCTTCATTGACTTCTTTGCCTGTTCACAGATTCATAAAAGCCAAACTGATACACGCTCTCGAGTTACAATGGGAAGGCCAGGAATGCTATTCAATTGAAGGTCAATAAAAAGCTTGGCTGGCAATTTTCAACTGGGAACATGGGAAGTCTGGACAAGGGAAAGTTCAGGACCTTGACCATTCCGACGGAGATGACAATTGGAAACTCGTGTGTCCAGTAAAGGCTTTACAACGCTGTCAATTATCGCTTCAATTGTGGACATTTACCTACGGTCTTGTCCAGACGAGTTCATTACTGCCGTGGTGGGTTCACTGAAAATTGATAAATGATGCTTTGTTCATGGATATTTTATTGCTCCTGTGGCACTTGACACGTTGTTATAGAGTCAGTCTATCTATCTATCTATCTATCTATCTATCTATCTATCTATCTATCTATCTATCTATCTATCTATCTATCTATCTATCTTTATCTATCTATCTATCTATCTATCTATCTATCTATCTATCTATCTGTCTGTCTGTCTGTCTGTCTGTCTGTCTATCTGTCTGTCTATCTGCCTGCCTGCCTGCCTGCCTGTCTGTCTGTCTGAGATAACACCTGGGCACAGAGTTTAGAATACAGCCTCTACCTTATCCTCACTCCGGTAGATTTAGGCGCGTTGGCGTAACGGTTAGCAAGATGCACTGTCAATGACACGAGCGAGATCGGAGGTGGGTTCGATAAGTTGGCTCCTCGCTTGCTAAAGGAGGGAAAGACTGACAACTTTTTCCCGCGTGCACTACAGCCTACACAAATGGAATGGTCCTAATATACCAAAGATTCATCACACGTCCCTGCTTCGAGACAATTTTATTTTAGAATATCACAGGTTGTGGGTTCGATTCCGGGTTACGAAATTTGGTTCACGATTGCAGTTTACTCCCGTCGGTCGTCGCTGGCGCTGCGGAGTTTGTATTTTGTGCGACGGTTTCGGCAAACCGCCTTGCGGAAAAAGACCTTGCCAAATAGGATAAAACCCGGAGCAATGACCTATTTCCTTTTTAATCGATTTTTTAAAAACATGTTTTCATCTTCCGGTGAGTTAATAACTGACTAACCACCTCCCTCGTTGTCTTAAAATGTGGCTTGAATCTCTGCTACTACTGACAAACTCAAGCATTATTGACCACTCAACTGCGGTCCATCAATGACACACCCCCGTTATTCAACAATATCCGGTTATGGTTTCCACGCATTTATTACTGTTCACAAAGGCAATTTACCCCGATTATGTCAACAGTAAATAGTTTATTACAGGAACTATTATTACGGTGCCCTTAGCCCTATAGATTATCTCTACTTTCTTTGTGCCACAAATGCACTATTTACATGCGTTGAAGACAAATTACCATACTTATGACAATAATTTACACCTACGGAACAGCTATTACGTTTCAGTTTACAATGGGCTTAGCTGTGTTGTCTAATGGCAGTTTAAACATTACATTGTCAAAAGGGTTTTTGAGTACTGCATTCTGAGTGGGAGTTTCTTCTTACAAGAGCAAATATGTAAATAAACTGGACATTAACATCATAAATGTTATATAAAAACGGTGTATGTAGTGTTTCTTCAACGATTAGTGTAATTGTCGGTGGTTGACTTGGACCATTCATAATGTGGAAAATATGTCATGGAATTACAGTAGGACGGGAAGTGGGTGTCGCAACTCAAAAGTTAGATGAAAAAGTGCAAACTCCGGGAGTTTGTGAAACAAAACATTGAATGTAGGTTTTTTCTCTTTGAAGTAAAGCGTACGTAGTCCATACGGTTTGGGAGGACTGATAAAACGATGGGATAAGTGCATCAATGTTGGTGGAAATTATGTTGAGAAATAAAGGGACAATGTATGTATAAAAATAAACTGGTTTCAAGTTGTTATCATGTGTAGTTATTTTTCTACAACCATTTGTGACTTACTTAATAACTTACCCTCATATGTATATATATATATATATATATATATATATATATATATATATATATATATATATATATACATGTTAACGCAAGCCAATAAAAAGATACCAATTGAAACGAGGAAAGGAATGTTGAAGTGCTACAAAGAACCTGTACTTTTTTTATATATGTGAGGCGTGGACAATAAGCAGACAAGCCGAAGGACATCTGATGGCTTTGGAAATGTGGTTTCTGAGGAAAATGCAAAGAATACCATGGGCAGACAGAAAAACCAATGAGCAAGTCCTTCAAGAAACAAATGAAGATCGTAAACTGATTAGAGACATTAGATGAAGACAGTCAAAATTGTTTGGGCATGTTATGATTGATTGATTGATTGATTGATTTAGGAACCGACATCACAGCATTCGGGACATTCCCATAAGCGCTCCGTCCCCATCCTCAGCAGCCAGCGAAGAGTTCCAACCCTAATAGTTCCAGTAGCAATCTGATTATATGTCCGTCTCGCCTTTCCTCTGAGCGTCGATCGTCGGCCAGATCCCCTCGTCACACCTCGCTGCCTCATTATTACCAGACTATGGTGATCCATTTGCTCCTCCGAGGTGTACACGTGCTCCCACAAGGCCGCAACCACGTCTGTTTTGTCATGCATCAATACTCCACCAAGTTTTGCCAAGCCAGCCAATCTGTCCGCCTGTTCATTCCCTAGCACACCAGCATGCCCAGGAGAAAAGATCCAGGTGATGCTTGCTACCCGTGACCACCGAAGCGAAAGAAGCCACTCTGCACGACGCTTGCCTGTTCTCATCCTCCTCAGCGTGCTTTCTGAGTCAGTTACAATCACAATGTGTGTATGTATCGTGTTCTATATCCAGCGGAAAGCTGCATGGTGACAACTGGCAAGATCGAAGGGAACAGACTAAGGGGAAGACCAAAAATTAAATACCTGGATGGCTTGGCCACGTGGCATGGTCGAGACAGAAACACTGAGCTGATCCACGACTCTGATGATCGAGTGAGATGACAGAACATGACCGCCCACGCTTACCGGCATAGCACATGATGGATGGATGGATGGATAACTCGACACGTCTCTCTGTACTTCTCTCCTTCCTCAGTCTCTCTATCTCTGTCCTTTCTCTATCCCTTTCCTTCCTCAATCTCCTACTTTCTCTCTATCTCTATCTCTCTCTCTCTCTCTCTCTCTCTCTCTCTCTCTCTCTCTAGTGTAATACCTTCACTCTCAGCATTGTGAAGTCATGCTCTGTTCTACAACGACGCACATCACTGCTGAAGTCATACATTCATTACCTCATTTTCTTTCTCAGTCAATTACTCAGTCACTGACTCAGTCATAAGTCATCGGAGCAGCCATACATGCGCATTATTGTTTCTCCTTGTAAAATCTATAACACTTGAAAGCACGTGATACAAGCAATACCAACGCAGGAAACCCTTAAAGTAATTGATAAAGCATTATAAATATATTCACGTGTTGTGATGACACATGAAAGTAAAGGGAGGAAGGGAAGAACAGATAGAAACAAGATGAAATTCAGATCCTGGAGGCCAGTATGGCCGAATGGTTGAAAGCTCTTGTTCTTAAACTTCCGGCGTGCTGATGCCGAGGCAGTGAGTTCAATCCGTACACTGGTCAGTTGGACTAAAATGTTGACTTCTCGTCCGTGACTTGCGGGTATAAATTACAAATATCTCTAAATTCGCTTGATGGCGAGGGACAGTGGTAATAGGGAAAGCTAATCCACCCGCAAAAATTAGTCCCTTGCACTAGAAGTGGTAGCATGTGTATCGACTACGCTTGAGTTCAAAGCCAGCGAACGAACACACACACACACACACACACACACACACACACACACATACAGATACACACACATACACACACCCAAACACACAAGAAGGCAGATCCATTGTCATGACTACCAGTATATATATATATATTATATATATATATATATATATATATATATATATATATATATATATATATATATATATATATATATATATATATATATATATATATAGTCTTATTTTGTCTTTAAACATTCTTATAGTCTTATTTTGTTTTAAAACATCCTTTACACGGAAGTCGCTACCAGCCATAACATGTATTGGCTGTTTGTGATGTTCTAAGTACTTTGTGACATCATTTGGAGAATTGCCATGTTTCGTCAAGTTTCTATCTCGGTACATTGGACTTCGACCAGCATTATTTAGTTTCTGCTTTCACTGAGATTTGACTATCCTCAGTTTACCTACCAGGCAGCAGGTTTGTGCCTCTCTTCTTCTGGTCTCTACCCCTTAACCTTGCAATGCAGCAGTTTTTCTCCATGATGTCTATGAAGGTTTCCACTCAGGCATTGAAACCTTTGCTGCGGCGATTGATCTTGAGGACGCGTATAACAGAGTACTATTGGATGTTTTAATGCTTCAGCTTCTTGAACTCAAGATAAGTCCGCTCCTCCTTAGTTGGATTGCTGCAGCCCTCTTCCAACGGAAAGAAGTTTTTAGATGTGGCAGTTGGACTTCAGAAGTAACAACAATATTTCCTGGCCTACCACAGGGATCACCATTATCTCCGGTACTGTTCAACGCCTACACTGTGAGAATCACTGGACCTGGTAGGCCATTGTTATATGCCGACGATGATTTGGTGTATCGCCAGGGTAAGGATAGAGATGAGGACGCTATGGAACTACAAACCGAACTCAATCGCATAAGTACTTGGTGTGTTGTGGCTGGGGCAATAGTCAACCCAACAAAGGCAACAGTGACATGGTTCTCTTTGAATAATCATATTGTCAACACTCCAACACCAACTGTAAATCTGTGTTCAGAGACTGTGGAAAGAACGCAGGCAATGAATTACCTCGGGATACGTTTTGATCGAAGCTTTGCCCATAATGAGCACATAGACCAGGTGATAGCAAAGGCCAAGCGGGGTTTGTCTGCGATGCGGGTGATGGCGGCGGCAAACTGTGAACAGCGCCATCTATGTCTTCTATACGAGGAGCTGGTCATGTCTGCTTTTTGAGTATGCAATGGCGTTCCTGGCTCTCAGCCGTAAGCAGATAGAAAGAATGGAAAGGCTTAAAGTCGCTTAAAAGTCGACAGGGTCGACTTCACTGCACCGCGTTATTAATCCCATATGACTCAGTCTCTTTCCGCTGCGCGGTAGCATCACACAAAGCACGAACTCCGTAGACCTAGCTACGGCGCAGGAGTCTCCGAAAAATGTCACTCTGTGAACCGAAGGACGCGGCCCGAAATCAAACACGCAACCTTCAGAGCCCGAGTCAAACGGCTTGACCACGTCGCCACAGAGAGTCCCGGATGGAAAGGATACAGAACTAAGCTGTGCGCATTATTCTGGATGTACAAGAGATACAGCATGCAGGGCGATGCGCTACCTTCTTGATTTTCCAACCATTGAAGACAGAATACAAATTTGCAGAGCACGTGCCTACCTCAGAGTTAACGCAAACACACAACATCCACTGCATAGTGAAATTATAAAGTTGAAGTTCGGCAGGTTGAAAGTAGGAAGGTCGTGGATGGGTCAAGCCGAAGACATTCTTCAATAGGCGTGTATCTTTTGAGGACTTAAAACCTGGCGAGGAGTGAGTACACGTGCCAACAGATTTCTGTATGTCCTTTTCAGTTTGCATCCAACTAGATAGAAAATGCCGACAAGAAAATTCGGCTGCTGTTGAGGCTGAAGTACAAGCGTTGATTTTCGAGAATTCGCTAGACGGTGACGCGGTCATCTACACAGATGGGTCGGTCGTCCGACATGTGACAAGCTCATGGGCCTTTACGGCTCAGGCCGGAGGGAGAACTGTGAAGGAGGACTCTGGTGCTTTTGTTGAGAACACAAGTAGCCTGACTAAGGAAGTCATGGCAGTAAGTACAGTAATATCATGGCTCGAGACACAGACATTCACTAATGCATGTTTCCTTAGCGACTCAATGAGTATGCTCAAGAGGACAGAGATGGGGTGGATCCGAAGAGAGTGGTTGCTGTCTCTCGAGCGGTCTCGGCTGGCAAAGATTAGTTTCATCTTCGTGCCAGGGCATGCGGGAGTACAAGGAAATGAGCGGGCTGACAAGCTCGCAGGTGAGGCTACTGTGGAGGGCGGACGCGCCATGGACCAGGCTGACATTCTGAATGCTCTACGAGAAGTAAGACTTTTGCGAGAACCAAGTGATGACTGTGAATCTACAACCATGGCTAGACTGCGAGAACAGCAAATTAAAATAGTTGTGGCCAAACAAGAACAGTACGCAGAAGCCAAAGAAGATTGATAAACCAATACAAAACTGGTGTCGTTAGTCGCTACACGCTGCGGGATTTGCTGAGGAGGGGATCCGAGCACTTATGGACTGACTCGTTCGATGTGCAATGAGGATGATCTGTCGTCTAACAAACCCCTTAACCTGTCTGACACGGGAGACCTCACCAGTAGCTGCTTTACTTTCGCCAGAGCTCTTGGGGTCATTGGAACACGGAAGCCTCTTTACCTCTGCAAGGTGGCATAAGCCAAAAGGGGCTCTAAGCAATGTGATATGCTAATATAACATTCATGTCAAGTGTAATTACCTACACATTACTTGATGATGATGATGATGATGATGATGATGATGATGATGATGATGATGATAATGATGATGATGATGATGATGATGATGATGATGATGATGATGATGATGATGATGATGATGATGATGATGATGATGATGATGATGATGATGATGATGATGATGATGATGATGACGCAACCATCTGCTATCTGATAAGAGAAGTTCGTGGGCTTTTACGGCTCAGAATGGAGGGTGAATTGTGAAGGAAAATGCTGCTGCTTTTGCCTTGACCACTAGTAGTCTGACTATGGAGGTCTTGGCAGTATGTAAAGCAACAACATGGCTCGAGACACAGACTTTCACTCGGGCATGCTTTCTTAGTGACTCAATGGCAATGGTCAGGAAGGTAGAGATATGTTGGATCCGATGACTGTGGTTGGTGTCTCTAGAATGGTCACGACTGGTAAAGACTAGTTTCATTTTCGTGACAGGGCATGCGGGAGTGCAAGGAAATGAGCAGGCTGACAGGCTTGTGGGTAAGGCTACTGTGGAGGGCGTACGGGCCATGAACCAGGCTGATATACTGAATGTTCTATGAGGAGTAAGTCGTTTGCGAGAACCAAGTGACAACTATGAATCTACAACCATGGTCAGACTGCGAGAACAGCAAGTTCAAAGAAGTGTAGCCAGACAAGACTACTATGCAGGAAGTAAAAAGGATTAATAAACCAACACAGAACTGATGTCGTTAGCTGCTACACGCTGTGGGATTTACTGAGGAGGGGATCTGAGCACTTATGGACTGAATGGTTCAATGTGCAACGAGGATGATCTGTAACTAACTAACATCTGCGCTCTTGCATACTAAAATCTGTCAATAGAAATTCGTTCATACTCCAAATATTCTCATTCACGCCTAGAGCAAATTTATACTGACCTGTTACGTATTCTTATTTACACCTAGAGCATACATAGTTTGAAATGTTAACTTGAAGTTACAACAATGGATTATGGTGACATTTATCTTACAATTTAACACAATGACAACCACAAATGTTCGGATTTAAACAAGTTTAACAGCATCACTAATGGGATGATATATTAAAACACTGCAACAAGCGACCAATTTTAAAAAGTAAATTGAATGTTTTTTTTTTTTTTTATTTACATGAATTTATTTCATATCAGCTTTAAGAGACATTATTTGTCATTCTTCCTCACTTCCTTCTTCTTCTATTTTCTCAATCCAACCAGCTTGGCTTTGATTCGTGCCTGTCACGGGGCAATAAAAGCGTTATGGTAGCGCTCGTTGTCAGTAGGTACACGGTCCTTCTAAAGTTTGAACCTTCTCTGGAGTGGCAGTACTGTGGGTCTTGTCTACTGTTTAACCAGCTTCCATTCTTCGGGTGGATTTTCTTTTTAAGGGCTCACGGTTCCCCAGGGATAAGAGCCGCCCTATGAGGGTCAGTAGGTACACGGTCCTTCTAAAGTTTGAACCTTCTCTGGAGTGGCAGTACTGTGGGTCTTGTCTACTGTTTAACCAGCTTCCATTCTTCGGGTGGATTTTCTTTTTTAAGGGCTCACGGTTCCCCAGGGACAAGAGCCGTCCTATGAGGGTCCACGTCCCTGTATGTCAGTGTGATGACCGCCTCTGATTGTTGTTTAGGCCATATCAAGTGCAGATATTACACCTTGATCTCAGCCAAAAGATAACAACAGATACAACACTGTTCTCAGCCAAAAAGCCGAGAATTCTTCACCTAAATGCTCTACGTACATGCTTTTGCGCCCGCTCGCTTTTGAGCTCAAGCGTAGTCTATACATGTTACTTCTATTAGCACTGGACTCAGTTATGCATGTGACTTAGCTTACCCTATCACTAGTCGCTTTAAAAAAAGTCGCTTAAAAGTCGACAGGGTCGACTTCATCGCACCGGGTTTTATCCCATATGGCTCGGTCCCTTTCCGCAGCGCGGAAAGCGTCGCACAAAGCACGAATTCCGTAGCTTTTAGCGACGACCCACAGGAGTCTCCGAAACATTTAACTCGTAAACCGAAGGACACGGCCCGGAATCGAACCCACAACCTTCGGAGCACGAGTCAAACTGCTTGACCACTTCGCCACAGAGACTCCTATCACTAGTGTCACTCGCCATCAGGGAAACTCACTCAGACTTCTGAGGTACTTGTAATTTACGTCCCCAAGTCAAGGACGAGAAGTCAACATTTTAGTTGGCCAGTTGAACCAGTTAAGTCAGCATCAATATACCTGATGTTTAAGAACAGGCACTCTGTTCCATTCAGCCACGCCAACCCCGCTCTATGCAATATGATAAAATCCGACTGGATAAGGGCACTTTCACTCTACGCACTATCCCATCGCGGGTCAAACTTTGATCAAGGTTTGCTATTTATGCAACCATTACCGCAGTGAAGTTTATTCAACCCCTTGGCAACAGCTGTGAAAGTCTAGGTAATATGTCATCAATTACGTCTGTGTTCTATTTCATGTCATGGTATTTGCTCAAGCGCACTCAAGAAATTATCTTGTCATTCCTATGTAACAATTCTGAGCAGAATTTTTTTCTCAAAATTGTCCAGGCAATTACAACATTGATCATAGATGTGGGATATTTAAAACAAGGAAGTTATCACCCTTGGGTTTTGATTAGCTATGTGTTATTGCCCGTGAATGTAGACAATAAGGTGGCTATCGCACGTTACTCGTAGTGAAGTTTATTCTTCCTCTTGGCAACAGCTGTGAAAGTCTAGTTAATAAGTCATAATTACATGCCAAGAATATGTATGCCGGTCTCCCTGGTCTAGAAGTTACACGTCTTTCTCCTTAATCCCGTATACACTCGTAAGTAACGTGACGTGCGCGAGAATTGGTAGCGGTTCTTTCCGCGTCGGTAACTTACGGGGTATGTGAGCCGGTCGCTCAGAAAGCAATGGCAAACTACTGAGTGTAATCTTGCCAAGAAATCAACAGTCAGCTAAAAGATGCTGATGTTGACAGCGATGTCCTGTAAAGGATATGCGAACAAACAAACACAAAGGTGTCATTCTTTGATTTAGATAAACTATTGTTTACAACCCAGAGTTAAAAGGTGAGGGGTTCAACTTCATTGTATCAGACTGTATCCCTGCCTGTCAAAAGTTAGTTAGTTAGTTAGTTAGTCGAGGTTCCAACTTCACGGCATCGGGTCGTCCCCATTATGCTCCGTTCCTGTTCCAGTGAATATCACACAAAATGCTCCCCACTGTCCAATGTGAAAAGTGGAATAGACAGGAGTCTCGGCAATCCAACAGCCCGCACAGTTGCACTGTGCATAATGCCTCCGTCAGAATGCCAACACAAAATTCATCTACGAAAACCACAGTTCATCGTCGATGGACTCGGCAGTCACCAGAAAGACCTCATTGACCTAGGTTTTCTCACATGGCTCTGTCTTTACCGCAGGGTGACCCGCCGAACGTGTCGCATAAAGCACGAACTCAGCATCGTCAGCGCCGACAAATGCACTCGTGAACCAAAAAGGCAAATCAGTCAATTCAGCAAAAGCCGGTAGCCATTGTTCCGAACATGCAGGTCACTGTACAGGACAGATGTAAAAGCATTCGCCGCGAATTTCACAGCTCACAGTGTCGCCCACACACTCACTAAGTAGCAGGGCGACGGAACCATGTACAACCAGTCCAACATGAGGAAAATGCGATTGCAAACCGTAACTGCAAACACAAACACGCCACAGGCCTTAACGGTTCAACGCCTAACCACCAGGTTGGCGACCGGAAGCCCTGCCAAAAGCTTCTCACAAAGCACGAGCTCCATACTTTCAGCGATGACTCCCATGCGTCGACGAGAAAACTACACTCGTGAACAGAAATAACAGAGTCCGGAATGGAACCCAGGACGTTCGGAGCGCGACACAGACGGTTTAGCCACTACACCACTGAGTCCCCATTTTAGATAAGGTTGGAGCGGCCGGCCGAGTGCATAGAGTGCTTGGTTCGAAACCTCGGTAAGGTGTGGATTATTTCCTTCGAGGGCAAAAAGAAAACCCTAACCTGCACAGTTTGGGGCGTGTGGAACTACCCCTCTACGCCTCTGTCAGAAGAAAACGTTGAAGCACGTTGACATCTCAGCCACGCTGGCCACATTCTAGTTATATTTTGCGCTTATTTGGACTTCAGTATTAGTTCTACAGCAATCAGCCTTTTTTTTTTTTAATACATATGCAAATACTTTATTTATACCGACACAGTTTTTTGTCTAAACAAAATATACACTGACTCTACTTTTCATCATGTTCGTCATATTTGTGAAGACACCCGTCATCATCATCATGATTCTCTTTTGACGTCAAGCGTCTTGGGGAGAAATAGTTGATGTTCCAGCGCCCGATTGGTGACACTAGATAGTGTCATGTCGTGTGATTGTACAATGTCTTTGATGTCGTCAGTCCATTTTATTCTCGGCCATCCTCTTGCCCTCGTATCAGATCTTCTTTGATGTAGCGCCAATGCTGATAGTTTATGGCGTTGCATTTTAACTATATGACCGAGCCATGTGATATTATGTCTTTCAATATATGTGACACACGGTGTTTATCTCAATGTCTATCTGATAACGTCGGTTCTTACTCCATCTCGGATAGTTAAGCTGGAAGCTCTACTCAAGCATCTCATCTCGCAGATGTTGATTTTGCGTAAATATGACTTGGATAATGTTCAAGTTTGACAATGGTAGTATAGGGCTGGTGTAAATATGCTGTTTATTATCAATCGTTTTACGGACATAGGTATATGGATGTTTCAGTACGGGTGAAAGTTAACACTTGTTATGACTGGAAATTTGTGAATCACAACCCTGTCGATAGAAGCTGGAATGTCCTCCGAAATCGGAGAGTATCTGTCTGCACGGCGAGGAACCACCAGTCTGCACACCAATAAGCCAGACATGGGACAATGGATACTCACGCGAACCTCAGTCCAGTATGACATCACAATGGTGTTGGATAACAGGATGTCTTCATCCGACATACAGGACTTCACGCTGGAATTCACAGCCAGCGAACGCAAGCAAGCAAGCAAGCTGGAATCCTTTTTAATTCAGCCAAACAACCCCCCTCCCCCCCCCCCAAAAAAAAAAAACGTGTGTGAATTAGCTTTCCCTATTATCAGTGTCCCTCGCCAGCAGGTGAACCCACTCAGGCTTCAGAGGCACTTGTAAATTTACGTCTACAATTCAAGGATGAGAAGTCAATAGTTTAATCCAACTGACCTGTGTACGGGGATGATCCCGCTACTTCGGCAGCAGCACGCTGTATGTTTAAGAACGAGAGCTTTTATCCATTCGGCCATGTTTACATCCGCTTAAAACGCATGACATCTTCTGTCTAATTGGAATCGTTTGTCACGCAACTATCGGTTGTTGTTGTTGTTGTTGTGTGTTTGTTTTTTCCATCTTTGGAAAGAGGCAGAAATCTGAAGGTGCCAGATCAGGCCTGTATTACGTGTGTTGAATAATTTCAGAGTTGCAACTTCTTTCGTTGGCTGAAGTTACAACTCTGAAATTTTCATTTTGTCGCGAGTAGCGTATTGTTGTGCATTGCTAAGAAACTGTTGCATTTCTTAACTGGATTCCCAAGTCGTTTGTTTGACATTTCTTGAGAGTAACTTGAATCCGCATTGATTGTTGCGTTTACAGCAAGCGACTCGGAATGCTTCAAAGCTTTACGCGTGGTTTTGTCTCGGAGTCGCGGGCCCTCCGTGGTGAAGTGGTTAAGCTGCCTGCTTCACTCTCAGAAGGTTGTAGGTTCGATTCTGAACTCCGTAACTTCAGTTCACGAAGTGGTCTGTCTCGGAGATCTTTGAGGGTCGTCGTAGTTCGTGCTTTGTGCTACCTTTCGGCTGGCCGGTCTGCAGAAAGTTACTGCCATATGGGATAAAACCCCGTGCAATGAAGTCAGTATGAGGAGAAGTGTAGATTTTATAATACAGAAGCCATGCGACATTGAGTAAGTGAGTGTAGACAACCAAATAGCAGGATAACACATTGCCAATCTTGACCTACTTTGAATTTGCACGGATGAACCCTCACCTAGTTACGCCCTCATGTGTCAATGGGCAGGTGTGAGTGTCAGGACCAGTCTGGCACGTCCGGCTGGTTTCTGGGCTTGGAGAGGGGAAGGGGACCTGTGCACGTTACATGAATCAGATGAGCTGAGCTGCTTTATATCGGACTTCCACTGACTCGGTAAGGTAGCCCGGCCAACAAATGTCTGAAGAAGTCAGATGTGTCGGCCGAAATGTGCAAATATCGCAGCTCTGCTTGTAAACAGGCTCAACACAATTAAGTCCAAAAACATATTCAGGATGAACGCAGCAGCAGAAGAAGAAGGGTTACCACTGGTACGAGGCTGACTTGACAGACGTTAGTTTGTGACATTCTGCTTAAAAGATGACATAATAGCTCCTTGCCATGGCGAAGACCAGGGAGGGAGTTATAGTTAGTTAGTCGATAGATCATCCTCATTGCACATCAAATCATACAGTCCATTAGTGCTCGGATCCCCTCCCGCAGCGTGGAGCGGTTCACTTCTTCTTCTTCTTCTTCTTCTTCTTCTTCTTCTTCTTCTTCTTCTTCTTCTTCTTCTTCGTTCATCCGGAGTTTTTTTTCTTTTTCGGACGTGATTGCGTTGTGCCTGTTTACAGCAGAGCTGCGTTCTTGCGCCGTTAGGCCGACACATCCGACTTCTGCGGGCATTTGTTGATCGGGTTAACCTTCCCGGGGGTGTAGCGGCTCACGATACCAGTTCTGTGTTGGTTTATTAACCTTCTTTGGCTTCCTGCATAGTGTTCTTGTTTAGCCACAACTCTTTTAACTTTGCTGGTCTCGCAGTCTGACCATGGTTGAAGATTCACAATCATCACGACTTACTTCTCGTAGAGCATTCAGTATATCAGTCTGGAAAGTGATGGAGGTAAACCTCTCTATTGCATAAAGTCAAGACAAGCTACAAAAGCTGCCAGATAAGGAAAGCAATGCTCCGACAAGCGAACAGTTAGAGCATTGCTTTGCTGATCAGGCAGCTTCTGCAACTTGTCTTGCTCCAAATACATTAGCGTTACCTTTTCTCTGGAGTAAACAAGGCAGACCGAGGGAGGGAATCATGCTTCATGGGCAACACATAATTTCTACAATTCAATCCATGCTTTGTGTTATGGAGAGTTATTATGCTTTTTTTTTTCTTTAAGCACAGTAACTATTGTCTAGACGGAAACGGTACCAGTAGTACTATATAGCACTTCAACACTCATTTTATCACTGTAATTGACAATAATAACACAAGTAAAAAGTACATATCTTTTCATAAGAGAACACGAGTCAGAGAAAAACGAGGCATACCTGTCGCATATAAACCAGATATATTTTGCACCAGATCCCATTATCACAAATGGATTATCTTCCCTTTGACGCAGTAACAATTATAATAAAGAGTTACCAAACTTTGACGAAGAAGTAAACAGACACCTGAACTACAGGCCAGTCGAAGGTCGCAGACTCGAAAAATTTCACATTGATCAGGTGTGATTACATACATAATCCATCTCTTCTGACGCACGTGTTTAAAACTTGGAAGCAATTCTCTAGGGATGGGCGAATATTCTGGAAAATGTAGGTAAATGTTACAGAAAAAAATATACAGAATAAATATGAAACATACTGTAGGCTCGGCATGGCAGCATATCAATGTACCTCAAGGACAAACAAGATTAGAGAAAAATATCCGTTCAGTTTATATTTTTTTAAAATGAAAATAAGTTCAAAGCTTATATCTTTTTCATTTCATCTCATCATCTTATCGTGTTTCTCTTGTACTTTGAGGTATCGCATAAACAATGGGAGAGCGGGAGAGTGCCCGTTTATGGGCTTCAAATATCGAGACTCCCATGGACAATTCCCTCTTATTTCCTTTGTCCATCATTTTACATGGTCGGCCTGGGACGCTGAGGTGTTTCCAAGGCACCAGAGCCGGATTATATACTGGCCAAGACCTACTGACGCATCCTCGTCGAGCGTCCTGGGCAACAGGTCCCTTCGGGGTCCTGGCTAAAGTCAGTAGGATCGCCGATTCCTCCGAAGTCGGAGAGTGTCTGCCTGCACGGCGAGGAACCACCAGTCTGAACACCAATAAGCCAGACATGGGACAACGGATACTCACGCAAACCTCAGGTCCTGTATGACATCACACTGATGTTGGACAACAGGATGCCTTCATCCGACATACAGGACTTCGCGCAGGAGCTCAAGCCAACGAACACAAGCAAGCACATGGTCGGCCTCTTCTTCTGGTTCCTCTTGTGTACATCATTGCTTGTTGTGGTATACTGTCAGTTGGTAGTTAAGTTATATGGCCGAACCATTTCACCTGTTCTCATCTTGTTCTTCTTCTTCTGCGTTCATCCGGAGTTTCTTTTTTCGAACGTGATTATGTTGTGCCTGTTTACAGCAGAGCTGCGTTCTTGCGCCGTTAGGCCGACACATCCGACTTCTGCGGGCATTTGTTGACCGGGTTAACCTTCCCGGGGCATCTTGTTCAACCTGCTTTATTCGTCCTAATTATACTGTAGTCGCTGTGGCCGAAAGAATAAGAGCGTTTTAGCTCTTACAAATCCGGTGGGCTAGTGGTGGGTTAGGGGGGTTTATCCCTTACACTAATCAGTTGAACTAAACATGATGACCGTAACACTCATAGGAGGCTCGTGTATCGAGACTTGTTATTTTATAATTGTTATTGTAATAATAATAATTATTATTATTATTATCATTACTGGAGGCCAGCATGGCCGAATGGATAAGAACACGCGTTCTTAAACATCCGGTGTGCTGATGTCGAGGT
Organism: Cepaea nemoralis; assembly: GCA_014155875.1. Classification (NCBI taxonomy): domain Eukaryota; kingdom Metazoa; phylum Mollusca; class Gastropoda; order Stylommatophora; family Helicidae; genus Cepaea; species Cepaea nemoralis. The sequence continues at coordinate 28,673 of JACEFZ010005904.1, read as the reverse complement.
AAGGGGTTCAACCCCTACACCGGACAGTTGGACTTAAATGTTGACTTCTCGTCCTTGACTTGGGGATGTAAATTACAAGTGTCTGCTAAGTCGGAGTGGATTCGCCTGATGGCGAGGGACACTGGTAAAAGGGAGGGCTAATTCGCACGCAAAATTCAGTCCAGTGCTACTATAGTAGTGTTTATGAACTACGCTTGAGTTCAAAGCGAGTGAGCGCAAAAGAATAATCCATCCATCATGTGCCATGCCGGTAAGCGTGGGCGGTCATGTTCTGCCATCTCACTCGATCACCAGAGTCGTGGATCAGCTCCGTGTTTCTGTCTTGACCATGCCACAAGGACAAGCCATCCAGGTACTTGCTTCTAGGTCTTCCCCTTGGTCTGTTCCCCTCGATCTTACCAGTTGTCACCAAATTCTCCAATCCATTTCTTCTCATAACATGCCCAAAAATTTTTGACTGTCTACGTCTAATTTCTCTAATCAATTTACGATCTTCATTTGTTTCTTGAAGAAGAATATTATTACTATTATTAATTTTACTATTATTGTTGTTGTTATACCTGAGATGGGTGTAGCGATAGCGCTGGGTTGCCTGTCTGCCCACATGTCAGTTATTCAAACACAGGGGAGGCATATTGTTTATTCAGCTGAGCTGCAATGTCAATAGCCATCATATGGCTACCAGGAATATAACTGGGGCGCCAAGGAGGGCGACATGTTGTTAACTAAATCACTCATCGAGTGTACATTTATTTTTTTTTTAAATACGCGCTAGCGTGATATACCCATGGGCCTCAAGATGTGAAAAAAGACCGTTTGCTTACTCTGTCCTTATCATCCTTGCCGACTGGATGGGCGATCATGCTTCTCCTCAAATTGAGATCTCCGACAACATGGATCATTCCGTGCCATGACACAAGACTGTCAAGAATTTTCTCACGCTGTCCTTCCCCTATCTCTCTGTCCATAAATCTTTACGGTTGTCACAACATGTTCCAGTTTTTTTTTTGTTTTTTTCATAATGTGGCCAAAAAATTATGACTGCTTCTTTCTGATGTTTGTGATAAGTTGTTTTGCAACATAATATAAAATATATGTTGCGTATCCCTTACAGGACGTTGCAGTCAACACCAGCATTTTCAGCTGCTGTTGATGCACTTGGCAAGTGCTACGTTCAGTAGTTTGCCATTGCTTTCTGAACGACCGGCCCCTATACCTTTATCGAAAAATACCAGCACCGCTGTGTTTTGAACCCGGGTATACGGGCTCACAAACCGAGTTCGCAAGCCCTTAGCCACAGAGCCCGGCAACATAGTCTCCTTCAAAATGTCCAGATTACTCATTTTGGCTGTCCAATGAATGTTCACCATTGCAAGGTTCCTAACTCGCCGCCTCTCAGTGACTACCGACTGTGTTGGTCCACGGCTTCTAATTCAATATATTCACAGCTAACATCTAGACAAAATTCCTAAAGGCCACTCGACCATCCTCCACCCGGTCGACGCGCTTAGAAGTAGGGCTTACTAAATACCTGACATATTTACGATATGTCTTACCTCACTGGCATTGATTATACATAGGGTTTTTATGACTGGCGCCTTGCCGTCTTGACAGACGATAGTTTGTAAAATGGAGCTATACCTCTCCATAGCACACATCCTGGGCTGAACTTAGAGACCATGTGTTGCCCATACAGCATGATCCCTCTCTAGGCCTGTCTTGTTTACTCCAGAATAAAGGTAACACCAATTTGTCTGAAAGAAGAACAGCTGCAGAAGATGCCGGATCAGCAAAGCAATGCTCTAACAGTCCGGTTGTCGGAGCTTCCATCCTAGACCAGATGCCGACCAAACCTTAGGTCTACCCTACCATAACATGTAGTCTTTAGGTTGCATGGCCTCACCTTTGGGTAAAATTTGTACCCTCCCAAGTGTGCTCCTTCGCTCGAAGTCGTTGGCACAATGAAGGGTGTCGGGTTTGGTGAGCGCCGCAGGATTTTATGGTGTCTTACGTATTTTCGATATGTCTTATCTCATTCGTATTGATCATACTTGGGGCCTTTATGGTGTATTACAGACACATGAGAAGCTGTTTCAGCGTTGTGGGTAACACACTTTACTTCCGTTCTGGTACGTGTGTTCGACCCCCATGTGTGTTTGACCCACGATGCGGGTATTTCTGTCATATTGATTCGGCCTTAACTGGACACCATGAAATTTTGTGGGGAGTAAAAGCGACGGGCCTGATACTGATTCTATCACCCAGGAAGGGTGCGTGGTCTCAAAATCGTTATGTTTATTTAAGTGTTTGCTTCTTATGTTTCTTTTTAAAAAATTGCCATTTTTTAAAGTCTCTTTGTGTCATGGCCACCTACTTCTCTTATGACCTGTGCATTGCTATGGCTATTTGTTTAGCAGCTCACAGTTTCTAATTATGCAGCATGTGTATTCGAAGTTTGTAACATCGTGAAATGCTACAGTATCAAATACACAATATTGGATAATTAATAAACAAGCGAAAATATCTCCCGAGGATTCGAAGATGTAGTTTTATAGAAGAATGGTGAAAACTCATTGGACAGCCAACATGAGCAATCTGGACATTTAGGGGGAAGCTAAGTGGACAGCCAACATGAGCAATCTGGACATTTAGGGGGAAGCTAAGTGGACAGCCAACATGAGCAATCTGGACATTTAGGGGAAGCTAAGTGGACAGCCAACATGAGCAATCTGGACATTTAGGGGGAAGCTAAGTGGACAGCCAACATGAGCAATCTGGACATTTAGGGGGAAGCTAAGTGGACAGCCAACATGAGCAATCTGGACATTTAGGGGGAAGCTAAGTGGACAGCCAACATGAGCAATCTGGACATTTAGGGGGAAGCTAAGTGGACAGCCAACATGAGCAATCTGGACATTTAGGGGGAAGCTAAGTGGACAGCCAACATGAGCAATCTGGACATTTAGGGGGAAGCTATGACGCAAAGACAACTTATCACAAACATCAGAAAGAAGCAGTCATATTAGTTATTTTTTATTTTATTTTTTTGGGGGGGTGGGGGGGGGGGGGGGGGGGGGGGGTTGGGAAAAGGGGGGGGGGGGGTGCACATAATGAAAAGACAAAACCTGAACATGTGACACCTGGAATTATTTTGGGGAAAAATAAACAGAGGAAGAAAACGAGAGAAAATTCTGGACAATCTTGTGTCATGGCACAGAAGGGGGTCAACACACGAATTGATGCATGCCATCGGAGATCGCAATATGTGGAGAAGCATGATCGCCCACGCCAGCCGGCAAGACACTTGATGATAAGGATAGACATAAAGAGATCAGGTGACAAAATACATCCTTATCTTACCCGTTCCTTTATCTATTCACAACCTAACGTTCAGAGAGTAATGGCTAGCTACTGAACGTACAAATTACCTATCAGACAAACCAGGTTCGCAACTCACTGCAAAGGACATGCAGTATTGCATTTATTTTAACTACCTTCTATATGTCCAAATGGAATTGCTTCAATTTGTGTCACATAAATATGTTTTATTATTCTGAGATCTTTCCCGTCCATTTTGCAATCTTTCAAATTGTTTCTCTCTTCATAGCGCTTCATGTTACCAAAAGTTATCGGTTGGTATCTGAATAATAGAAAGACAGAATTCGTGGTGATATCAAAGAAACGGACTGTGTCTAAAATGTACAATTAAAGTAAATGACGTTATTTTTGCTATGGGACATGGGGGGAGTCAACACATAAATCGATACATGCCGTTGGAGATCGCAATTTGTGGAGAAGCATGATCACCTACGCCATTCGGCAAGGCACTTGTTGATGATTATGATGATGTTGATGACGATGACGATGTTCAGAATAGCACATAAATAATCTACAAGTTTCAGTGAACACACAAACACAGCTCTAAGTTCCGGAAATTCCGGATACAAGGCAGACTCACCTGGGACCCAAGAAATAATTCCTCTTATCAGAAATTCCTCTTATGAGAGTCGCTTAAAAGTCGACAGGGTTGACTTTATTACACCGGGTCTTATCCCATATGGTTCGGTCTCTTTCTGCAGCGCGGAAAGAGTCGCACAAAACACGAACTCCGTAGCTCTAGTGACGACCCACAGAAGTCTCCGAAAAATTTAATTAGTGAACCGAAGGACGCGGCCCGGAATCGAACCCACATCCTTCGGAGCCCGAGTCAAACGGCTTGACCACTTCGCCACGGAGCGTCCCAATTAGAGACCAAGAAGAAACATTGCCGGAAAAAAACAAAGTGTTCTTCACAAAGGAAATTCGCCACATCAGAGATCGCCTTAAGCGGTTTGCACTGTTTTATGGTACATCTTATGGGAGGTGCCTTGAATAAATAAATAGACCAAATATTGCTATGGCGAAGGTAGCCTTTTGCAAGATGGAAAACATACTGACCAATAACAAGATGTCAAGTGCAATGAAAAAAAAAGTGTTAGAGTGCTACATGGAACCTGCACTTTTATATGCATGTAAGACGTGGACATCGAACAGACAAGCTGAAAAAACATCTATTGGCAGTGGAAATGTGGTTTCTGAGGAAAATGCAAAGTATACAATGAACAGAAAACCCGATGAGCAAGTCCTACAAGAAGCAGATGAAACCCGTGAACCGGTGAGAGAAATTAGACACAGACAATCCAAAATAAAATAAAAATTTGGACACGCTATAAGAAGTAATAAACTAGAGAACTTGGTGACAACTGGCACGATTCAGGGGAAAACAACAAGAGGAATTCAGAGAAGTAAATATCTGGAGGAATATGACCACATGGCATAATGGGGATAAGAACGCCGAGCTGATCCACAACTATGGTGATCGTGAAAGTTTGCCCACGCTTGCCGGCGAAGCACAGGCTGATGATGATTCCACCAGTGTGTTGGATTCCGTACACCAAACAGGGAATTTCCCATAGTTAAGATGATTGGGATATCTAACACATTCTGCACCACTCGACACATTCATTGAACATCTGGCCAGAGTCAGCCGGGATAAGATTACACAGGATCTCGTCCGGACAAACGGAGACCGGGCAATCTACACCATCAACGGCAGAAGTGGGAGATACAATCTCGCCATCTTGTTTTCTTGATAACTGAGTCGTTGTGATCTGGGGCCGGCGCGTGAGTAAATGTAATCTGATGTAGATATTGTCGCGAGGGCGAGAATTGATAGGACTTTACGCGTACCTGCTAGAGGCGTTGTGAGGTGGAGTGAACAGGACTCATACACGCATCATTTTCATCTCTGGAGATTTCTATGCGTCTTAATTTCTTCTTCTTCTTCTTCTTCTTCTTCTTCTTCTTCTTCTTCTTCTGCTTCTTCTTCGTCTTTTTTTTCTTCCAACCCCCCTTTCTTCTCCTTGTTGTTGTTGTTGTTGTTGTTGTTGTTCTTCTTCTTCTTCTTCTTCTTCTTCTTCTTCTTCTTCTTCTTCTTCTTCTTCTTCTTCTTCTTCCGCTCCTCTCCCTTCTTCTCCATCTTCATCTTCTTCACACACACATGTGTCGTCAACCTCAATATATTTAAAACTGAAGATCAAAGGAATTGACGGAAGGGTCGTTTGCACGAGGCTCTAGGCTACCATTTGTTTGTGAGAGTCACTATATTCAGGGATAACTGGACTGTGGCAGCCTAGCGTCCACTGCACCTGTGTCCGTCTCCAGTCGTCTTGCCATGCTCGCCACTGGAACCAGATGGACGCAGACGAGAGAGTGAGGTCGACGGAGTTGCGCAACCACTAACTCACTATAATCCAAACTAAAGCGCAAGTAATTCCTTCATCAAATCAAAAGATGCAATGAATGAATGGTCCTCGTCATTCGTGATGGACGTCCATCCATTTAACGAAAGCAGCAATCAACTTGAGGTTGTTGACATCTCCATAGAGGTTGTCCTCGAGTGACGCATGTATAGACCACAGTAATATCCTCTGTTCTGCGTGATGGACACGCCTTCAATAAAGGTTTAGTTGTCATTTCACAAATGTCGGTTACATTCTTCGGTATCTCCTGTCTTTAGTTAGTTAATTAGTTAGTTAACTAGCTAGTTAATCAGTCAGTAGGTCAGTTAGTTAGTCAACCAGTCAATCAGTAAGTTAATTAGCTAGTTAGTTACTTTTCTGTTGGAGTATCATGCTTGCAGTCCGGACAAGTCCACACGTACTCAAGTTCTACGCTCCCCCCCCCCCCTTCACCCACGCACATCCTCACCCCAAACGTATGCATCAGCATCCAGCGGCTAATAGTTGCACTGCTACGTTGGTTTACCAGCTGTCTTTAGTTCATTGTGTTATTTCAGTCTGTTGAGTCTGAATATTGCTATTTTTGTCCACATCGGTGGAGTTGGTAACATGTATCATCTTTCTATTATCCAAAGTTTTCCAGTTTCCATTTCGTTCTATAACTGCTTCTTATAAAACGTTTGTCCTTTGCGTCTTCGTCTTTCGTTCGCTTGAAATGTATTGTCTATGTTTGCATCGTTGTCGCTTATGTAAATTTCACGTATTTCCATCGCGTGTCTTCGGAACATCATAATTGCCGTTATGCGTCTCTTGTCTGACTGCCTCCGTATTTAGCACCTTTTTTTTTTGCTGGAGTAGACTGTGATTTACAAGTTTTTTGTGTGTGTTAAAGATATGTTTGTAGGTAACTTATCAAGGGCTGCCTGTCTGTCTCGCTGTCTATCATCCTGCTTGCCTACCGGCTTGCCTGTCTGTCCAATAGGTATGTTTGTCTGTCTGTCTGTCCGATAAGCCTGCCTGCCTGCCTGTCTGTATGTCGGTTTATATGGCCGTCTCTATCTGCTTGCATGCCTACCGGCCGATCGATAGGTCTGTCTGTCTGCCGATAAGCCTGTCTGCCGATAAGCCTGTCTGCCTGTGTGTCTAGCTCTCTGCCTACCTCCTTGTATGTCTGTCTACATTTAGGCCCTAATTTAAGTTGTCTTTTCTGGTAATTCCCCCCCCCCCCCTCTTCCAGCTTATTTTCCTTTGATAAAAACATGTGTAGCAACGCTCGTTTCCCTATTTGCCACCAACGTGTCAAACTCCAAGGCTAGATGTTAATTAGTTTCTTCCTGTAATCCTTGACCGCAAATCTTGCCTCCACACCTACAACCCCTCTCACACCTCCACGGCGCTTCTAATCTCCAGATAGCGTTCCCATTACTCCGCGAATAAGAGCATGAGATGGAGGACAATTAGATGGAGAGGTCCAGGTGTCTGACCCTTAACCAAGGGAAGATAACTACCACGGAAGGACTTCAACTGCCCGACAGGGGCAGACTAATCACCATGACATTGTGATATCTTTCATCCCAGCCTGGTGGCTACGAGCGGTCAGTGCTGTCAGGAATCCTTTGATTTTGATGGACAGCCTCCAGACCTGAGTGTTACACATCCTTATTTCCCCATCAAGGGGTTTCTCCGCGGTTAAGATGCCGCCGTGTGACGGCTTGTCCTAGTGGCCAAACATGGGTCAGGCGGACGGTCTTTATACGGGGAAATTGCCTTGGCTTCAGAAGGCTGGTCCTTTTCTTCATCTGCTTCTTCGCCCGTCTTATCAGGGGGATTGCGTTACATCCAGTTATGCAACATAGAGGCTGTTTTGTCCAACTTCAGCAGATATTTGTGTCAATAGTTTAGCCCAACTGACCGTTATAGGGGTTGAAACCGCTACTTCGGCGCCAGCACACCGGAAATTTAAGAGCGTAAGCGCTTACCCATTCGGCCATGCCAACCTCCAGTTCTATATTTAAATCCAACAACTAATGAGTGAAATTAACCCACTACTCCGCCGTCAGCAGCGAACTACTGAAAGTAAAACTGCTCAAAAAACCACAAACACCCAATGGCTGGTTGATGAACTAACCATTCTACTCGATTTTAGAGACACGCATCCATTTCCCCCACGTTTCTGCGTCTCCTGACTTAGCTTCGTCAACTACACACAAGGAAAATAGAAGATCCCCGGACTAAACACCCACAAAAGATACCACAACTAAATACGGTATACAACGCCATTAAAAGCCAATTCTAAGCAGAGTATTTTTTCTTCTTTTTACAACAAGATCGAGCAGACGCTTGCTTGTTCAGTTCTGTCCTGTACATCGCGTCTGTCGAGGTAGCTCGGCATCTATAATAAAACAGCTGATGCCTTTTCATTCCTTGCCTTCGCTGTCAAGCTTCATTATCTTTAGTGTTTCCTGCGTAAAAATAAACGTTAAAAAAACAAGAATAAAAAGCGGCAGCCGTCTGAAAGCACCTCGGGATATCCTTTATAATTAAATGCTCATGTTTCTTCTGTGTTGCCATGGCGGTCTAGTCGGTTCGGTGTCTTCATCTTCTTCTTCTTCTGCTGCTTCTACTGCTGCTGCTTCTACTGCTGCTGCTGCTTCTTCTTCTTCTTCTTCTTCTTCTTCTTCTTCTTCTTCTTCTTCTTCTTCTTCTTCTTCTTCTTCTTCTTCTTCGTGTGTGTGTGTGTGTGTGTGTGTGTGTGTGTTATATGTATGAATGGTGCGTGTTATTCTGACTTTGGTGAACACTAACTCGCTAGATTTGTATCCGCGTTGCTTGTTATTCGCACTGTCTTCATGTCTCCAGGTTGCTGCTAATTACTCTCTATATCTCCCTATTACTGTTTTCCTCTCTCTCTCTCTGTCTGTCTCTCTCTCTCTCTCTCTCTCTCTCTCTCTCTCTCTCTCTCTCTCGCACTCCTCTCTCTCTCTCTCAGACTCAGTCTTACTCTTTTTCCTCTCACTCACTCTTTCCCGCTGCCTCACCAACTCACTCATTCACTCTCCTTCAATCTCTCCCTTTCTTATTCTCTTTCACTCTGTCACTTACCCTCTACCTTGCTTTCTCTCTCCACCTCTATCATTCTCTCTATATGTCTCTCACTCCCTCTCCTTATCACTTCCCCTCTCTATTTTTCTTTCTCTCTCCCTCTCTTTAACTCTTTCCTTCTCTTTCTCTCTGACCGTCCCCTTCCCCCTCTATTTCTTTCTCGATCTCTGTCTCACTTTCTCTCTCTCTCTCCCTCTCCCTCTCACTAACTATCTCCTTTTCTTTCTCTCTGACCGTCCCCTCCCTTCTTCTCTTTCATTCTCTCTCTCTTCCCCCTCTATTTCTTTCTCGATCTCTGTCTCACTTTCTCTCTCTCTCTCCTCTCCCTCTCACTAACTATCTCCTTTTCTTTCTCTCTGACCGTCCCCTCCCTTCTTCTCTTTCATTCTCTCTCTCTCTCTCTCCCCCCCCCCCCCTCTTACGAACTCTCTCATTCTCGGTCACTCTGACCGTCCCCTCCCCTCTTTCTCTCCCACTCTATATACTGCGTCTGTTTCTATCCTCAGTTTTGTCATTGTAAAGTCAAACTCTGTGCGTACTACTACGTCATACATTCATTGCGTCATTTGCTTTCTCTGTCAGTGACTCAGTCAGTGACTCAGTTTGAAGTCATCGCAGCAGTCAAATCACTCATGCGCATATGCGTCCGTTGTGTGTCTGGAACATGAACGGACACACTAGAAAGATCTTGACGGCACAGGAGATGTAGATGCTAAGAAGAATGTGAAGAATACGTATCATTCCCACAACAACTAGGAACGAGTGTCTACGTTTGATTCCTAGAATAACTAACGAGTGCCTACCTTTGATTTCAATAGTAACTAACACCGAGTGTCTACCATTGATTCGCAGAATAACTAACGAGTGCTTACCTTTGATTCCCAGAATTACTAACAACGAGTGCCTACCTTTGGTTCACGCAGTAACTAACAACGAGTGCCTACATTTGATTTCCAGAATAACTAACGAGTGCCTTACCTTTGATTGTCACAGTAATTAACAACTAGTGCCTACCTTTTATTCCCACAGTAACTAACAACGAGTGCCTACCATTTATTACCAGAGTAAGTAACAATGAGTGCCTACCTTTGATTCACAGAATAACTGACAACACGTGCCTACCTTTGATTCACAGAGTAACTAAAAACTAGTGCCTACCTTTGATTCACAGAATAACTAATAACGAGTGCCTACCTTTGATTCACAGAATAACTAACAAGTGCCTATCTTTGATTCTCAGCGTATGTAATATCGAATGCCAACATTTGATTCCCAGAATAACCAACGAGTGCCCACATTTGATTCCCACAGTAACTAACAATGAGTGCCTACCTTTTGATTCTCAGAGTAATTATAACGAGGTCTGCCTTGTACACCCCAGAGTAACTAGCATCGAATATCTTGAAAAGGCTAACGAAAGTACAACATTCTATACACAAATAATGAATCAACAAAAAAAACAAAAAAAACGAGAAGTAGATTGTGAGCTTTACTAAAACACGACTACAAGAGACAAATTGACGTTGCGGCCAAAGCTTTGTCAGCACAGGACAAACAAATACAAACCGACACAAACCTATATGAAACACAATATGACAATATTAAACTAATTAAAGGTACTTATCTTAATATGTATCCTTGCTTGGAAAGACTGACACGCGTAGCGCAATAAATATATACAACTAAATATACACAAATAAGACGGAGACCAACATCGTTCTTATGTTACGACATGGGAAGAGAGGCATTGAAAACCACCGTGATCATGGACAAGATCAGCAGTAGAAGTTTGAGGAGCAGATCGAGATAACTGATGCTGGATGGACTGTTACGGTGGCATGGAGGGCCGTCATTAATGGGATTGATTCAGAACGCCGGGCACATAGATCTGTCTAGAAACATGAACGCCTGCGCCAGTGGATAGGGAACTTGGTGGCGATGTGTGTGTCTGCGTGTGAATCTAGCTAGCTGCTGCATGGCTGACCGTGTGTATGTCCCTCTGTTCATATACCAGTATAACAACTTACCTTATATACTCCAAGACTGTCTAAAAATACGACATACCTAGGCAAACATTCTAGCCAAGTGAAACAACCGTGGAAGATAAACTCTATGGACCACTTAAAGTTAGTCGCATATTCTTTATAGCCAGTCTCCTTGGCGAAGATGTTAAGGACGTTGTTCGTAATCCTGTATACCCACGTACGAAACACAGCTGCGCGAGATTTGGATCGCGTCGCGTTGGTTTCTTACGAAAAGGTACGTGAGCCGGTCGTTCAGAAAGCAATGGCAAACTTTATATTATTAATGTTGCATATCCCTTGCAGGACGTTGCAGTCAGCACCAAAATTTTTCAGCTGCTGTTTATGTACTAGGCAAGTTTTTACGTTCAGTATTTTGCCATTGCTTTCTGAACGACCGACCCGCATATGAACACGTTATAACACAACGCGACACGGTCTGCTGCACAAGTCGGTCGCGGCTGCGTTTCTAACGCCTGGTAAGCGGCTTACGAACCGCGTTCGCAAGCCTTTGGCCAAGGATCTGAACGTAATACTTGCCAAGACATCAACAGCAGCTGAAAAATATTGGTGTTGACTGCAATGTCCGGTAAGTAGGATCACAAAAAATAAATAAATAAATAAATAAATAAAATATCCCTTACAGGATATTCAGTTAACGCCAACATTGTTTTGCTGTTGGTGATTTCTTGGCAAGTTTACTTTCAGTAGTTTGCAATTGCTTTCTGAACGACCGACGCTCATACCTTTATGAAATCAGCTCAAGACGGTCTGCTTCTAAATCGCTCGCGGCTGTGTTTCGAACGCGTTTTGCGGGAATACATATTGTGTCTGTAACCCCTACGCCACAAACTGGGTGGACTAAAATAGACAGTTAAATTTATACAAGAGATAACATTGCAGTTAAATTCATACAAGAGACAACATTGCAGTTAAATTCATACAAGAAACAATATTGCAGTTATAGACAATTTTTAAGCGAACGAAAGAAGACAACTTATTTGTAGTCTGCTCCATGGCTGCCTGCGTGTCTGTCTGCGTAGGTGTGCTTTGAACAACTAGAAAGCTAAAGAAGTATAGTAGTTGGATGGTTGGGGTGTGTTGGATGGTTGGTTAATCCTCGGCCAAGACTGAGTTTTGAACTCAAGGCCCGTGCATTAACATCTTAAAAGGGCAGGAGTCTATCGGAGTGAGGTTGTTGTAGAGGCATCTCCCGATTCAGTACGAAGTTCCATCTCCATGGGGTTATTCTCTCCTTTCCCTCCCCAGGCCCAGAACCCAGTGAGTGTGCCAGGTCGGTACTGCTATTTCACATCTGCGGAGAAACACATTAGGATGTCAGCAGCTCACTGTTCAGCAGGTCATGCAAGGAGTGTCTTAAATAAGCCTCACTTGGTCATGTTTCACCCTACTAGGTGTAGGTATTTTTGCTGTCACTTAACTGATTCAGTGCCGAACACAAAGTCTGAGCCAAACATGGCACACAATCAGATGAGCAAGTATTATAATGTAAATTTCCAATCACTGAGCATTAAAATTGCGGAATACATCGAAATGAAACAAATAAAATGATAACCTTATTATGGCGATATGCCATCCTTCTGCCCAAATGGGAGTTCACATATGGCCGACAATGGTATGAGAGTGGTCAGACAAGTGCCAGATCTCCTCTTTTACTACGGGTCGTAAAGACTGGACCACATACAATAGTTGGTTTACAAATAGTTGGATACAAAAGTGCACTACAAAAGTGATGGTCATAACATTTGATATACCGACATCAATTCATGCACCTACTTGTTACTTGTTTGTGGCTATCTATCCATCTGTCTATCTATCAATATAATCCAATCTAATTTCCAGAGTTGGGTTAGGGTGTATAAAAACTGTATTATTATCTCCTCAATTCTGAAAAAGCGACACCAAGGACTACTTTCCCCCGGTTTGACCTCTATTTCCTTCCCTGCTCCCATTCCACTTTTAATATCCTGTAGTAAACTGTTTAAGAATCCTCACCCTCAAAGGCCTTCAGTGGATCACTGTTAGAATCTATTGCCAGCAACAAAAGACCTAGCCTTCAGGATGATCTCTCCAGCTGAGCCAGAGCGTGACAGTGTTGGCTTTCAATCCACACTTATCCCCACGGGTGGAACACTCTTATCAACCAGCCCTCAATCTCAGTCTCGGTAAATGACGCAATCAAACACGAGGTGAATGAGCTGGGTGTCGACAACAGAGTCCAGGCTATACCCGGCAGCTGGCTTCCTCACCATGAGGTCTTGATCTCCAGAGGTGAATGTTGGATCGCTGATTATGGTGGCAGCCATGAAGATCCAGCCCCACGCTTATCAGTCAGATATGTTTGATCGTCTGTGTGAAAGTGTTAGTTTTTGGACACAGATTGCAGCTCTGGCTAACTGCAGTTACGCGTGATCCTCTTAGGAAGCTCAGTTTACGAGAGCTCTAGAGTATTGGTAATCTGATTAATTCTCGCGAGTTGTCACTGATCTGGCAAGATATCACAATGCTCCCTTAGGTGGTTCACCCCGACTATTGAATATAACGTTTCCAGCTGACCAGGCTTCACTGACCTGATGTGGAGCTGTCAGTCTAATCCCCTATCTGCCCAACTCCTCCAGTCACCGAAGCTAATGATCCGTGACTTTATCTATCTATCTATCTATCTATCTATCTATCTATCTATCTATCTATCTATCTATCTATCTATCTATCTGTCTGTCTGTCTGTCTGTCTGTCTGTCTATCTATCTGTCTGTCTACCTGTCTTTCTATCTATCTATCTATCTATCTATCTATCTATCTATCTATCTATCTATCTATCTATCTATCTATCTATCTATCTATCTATCTATCTGTCTGTCTGTCTGTCTGTCTAATCTATCTATCTGTCTGTCTATTTGTAAGTATGTCTGTCTTATCTATCTATCTATCTATCTATCTATCTATCTATCTATCTATCTATCTATATCTATCTACCTATCTATCTATCTATCTATCTATCTCCGTCTGTCTGTCTGTCTATCTGTCTTATCTATGTGTCTGTCTGTATGTCTGTCTCTCTTATCTATGTGTCTTTCTGTCTGTCTGTCTGTCTGTCTGTCTGTCTGTCTGTAACAACCAGCTGAGATATAAAGAGTGACTGTAACAGCAACACGAGATATAAAGAATAATTAACGACTACCTGAGATATAAAGAGTTAAACCACAACTACCTGAGATATAAAGAGCTGTGTAACATTGATATAAAGGGCTACAGTTTACAAATTATATGCGATATAAAGAGCTGTAGAAACAAATATTTGAAATAAGAGAGTTATGATTATAACCACTTGATATGTACAAGTTACAATCACAGTAAGTTTATATATATATATATATATATATATATATATATATATATATATATATATATATATATATATATATATATATATATATATATATATATATATATATATATATATATATGTACGCACACACACACTAGCTGACCCGATGTTCTCTAATACCTCTCTTCTTGTCACGTGGCCGAAGAAAGCTGTTTGTTTCTTTCTTATTGTTGTATATAGTGGTCTAGTTCCATTAGCCCAGTGGTTCTCAACTTTTTTTTTGGCCCGTGCGTCCTCCCCGTCACCATATTTTCAGAACGTCATTCTCCCCCCCCCCCCCTTTTCGTATTTCCTACCTAAAAATTTGGCCCGTACCCCCCTTCACCATATTTTCAGAACGCCATTCCCCCCCCTCCCTTTTCGTATTTCCTACCTAAAAACCCCGCCCCCGCCCCTACACAGTATACGTAATAATGGAAGCTAAATTTAATAGCACATTCTAAAACAAGTCTAGACGTCCACATAAAACATGATTTGTGGGTCTACTTACTTTATATTTTGAATTTTAGAAGGGTGAGACGTACAGAACCGTACAGTATGAAGGGAAAAACAATATCAAGTAATCGGTTCTTGTATTAACGCGATCTTGAAATAATTTTAATTCCCTCCCCCCCCCCCCCCCCGAAACCCTAAAATCCCCCCCCCGGGGGGGGGGGGGAATTCCCCACCGGTTGAGAACCACTCCATTAGCCTCTTTCAGGCAATCGTCGTTAGTTACTCTGGCAGTCCAAGGGATTCGCAACATTAGTCTCAGGAACCACACCTCTGTCGCTTCCAATCTCTTCCTATTCTTTTGTGTGTGTGTGTGCGTGTGTGTGCGTGTGCGTACGCGTGGTAACAACGGGAAAGCTAGAGGGGAAGAGCGGGAAGGTGGAGGGGGGGGGGAGAGAAACGATTAAGTGAGAAGATGCTGGACAGTCTGCATGTCACAGAAGAACGCCATTATCAGCAATGATTGGAAAGACGAGAAACAGGAGGCTGTGGACAGACATGATCACCCACGCCACACGATATAAACTACAAAACGAACATATGGTACTTTTTTTTAAAAGTTGCTTATCCCTAATAGGACGTTGCATTCAATACCAGCATTTTTCAGCTGTTGTTGATGTTATTGGCACAATTACGCTCAGTAGTTTGCCATTGCTTTCTGGGCGACCGGCCCACATACTCAACGTAACCAACGCGACGCGATCCACTGCCGGAACACACGCAGCTGTGTTCCACGCGTGGATATACGGGATTTGGGAGAATGTCGTTAACCGCTTTGCCAGGGAGACCGTGTTTGTGTTATATCTACAGTAATAAGTTGTCCATGAGCACGGGCTGTACTGTTAATTAAGAAGATAATTTGAGCTGAAACGTCCATTTGTATGTTGTTCCTGACGAAGGTCATTAGGACCGAAACGTCGATTTGCGTCTGTAAACCTTAGGTACTGTGGTACTAGTCACATGATAATTAAGCTGGCATGGATTCCAATATAACTTTTCTCCTGTGGTTAAACGGGGTAGGGGTTTTGGTATAATCGAGAAACTAGCCACATATTTCTATTGACCAGTCTGCAGTGGGTGTGGTCAATAACACTTCTCAGACCTTACTTAACTGATTCCGTGCCAATCAAAAATTAGGTTTGGACCAAACTTGGTACACAATCAAATAAACAAGTATAATGTCAGTTTCCATTCACTGAGCATTGAAATTGCGGAAGATACCACGACATAAAAGAAACAAGATGAAGACTCTAGTACAGCGATATATCGTCCTTCTGTCCAAATGGTAGGTCACATGCAGCGATAAATTATCCCTCGACACTGAATCAGTTGAGTTGGAAATACAAGTTGTAATTTTAATGACTGTGCAGTGTTTGAAAATATTGCCGGTCCAAGTTTTGTATTTATCTATTATGTTGCATGAACTTTACAGGGGGTGAAAACAAAACAAAACTTGGACCGGCAATATTTCAAAACACTCCATCCATCCATCCATCCATCCATCATGTGCCATACCGGTAAGCGTAGGCTGTCATGACTCGCCATTTCACTCGATCACCAGAGTCTTGTCTCGACCATCCCACGTGGTCAAGCCATCCAGGTATTTACTTCTCTATCTTCCCCTTTTTCTCTTCACCTCGATCTTGCCAGTTGTCACTAAGTTCTCCAATTTATTTCTTCTCATAACATGCCCAAAACATTTTGACTGTCTACGTCTAATTTCTCTAATCAATTTACGATGTTCATTTGTTTCTTGTAGTACTTGGTCATTGGTTTTTCTGTCTGTCCATAGTATTTTCTGCATTCTCCTCAGAAATCACATTTCCACAGCCATCAGATGTTTTTCAGCTTGATTTGTGTTTCAAAACTGCACAGTTATTAAAAATACACCCTATAGTTCAAGAAACTTTAGACTAGGATAGAATGAATCTTTTGTAAAGAGCCTGTTCGTTAGTGAAAGTCAACAGCGCAACAACAGCCTATCAAAGGATAGTGATGATGACCCAGCTGATAGTATTGACAATACTTGCTGATCTCAGCTTTTCCTACAACCACCAGAAGGCAATTACCCACCAGGGCCTGACTGCACTGGATACTAACCGTGTGGTTAAGGAATTCCTACCCACCCGCCCTTACTCTCTCACGCTTTCCCCCGCACCCTAACAACCCTTGTAATAAAAATGTCGAAATGGACAACACACCGGAGTTATCTGCCCTTGAATCGGACAGTACGCCTGGGAAATGTGCGTGTCTTAAGTTCAGAGAGAGAGAAAGAGGGCCTCAATTGTAGTAGTAGAAGTGGAAGGAGAGGAGAAGGAGATAGAGAGAAAGAGGGATAGAGAGACCCAGGGGAAATTTATGGCTATTTATGCCACATGTCAGGGACTGGAGTTCTGACCTTCTTCGGGTGAACGAGGCAGAAGGAAATAGAAGAAAAGGAGTGATAGGCCCGTGGATTCTTTTCAAGGGGTACCGTACATTTTGGAGTCTTTTAGCGGGTATAGATTCACATCTGTCTGATTATCTTGACAATGTTTAATTATACGGGTCGGTAGACACTTTCGAGGGAGACATATTGACATAAAGTATTAAACCAGGTCGGACGAGAGCTGGTGTGGACGAGAGGGCGATGCTTGCACCTGGCAGTTTGTGTCAAGAGAGGCCGTCTGGGGGTCTGGCAGTTTTGATTTATAAATCTATATATGGTGCCCAGATTCTGTAGTTTTTAATTATTACTATAGAACAACCCGCTTGTAGTGGCTCGCTTTGTAACCAAAATAATTGAAGCCACTTTTTTTGCATATCCCATTTACAAGACATCGCTGTCAACACTAGCATTTTACTTCTGTTGTTGTCTTGACAAGTTTACGTTCATTAGTTTGCCATTGCTTTTTGAACGACCGGCTCCCACCAACACGTTGAAACCCAGCGCGACGCGGTTTGCTGCCAAAGCGGTCGCAGCTGTGTTTCGAACTCGGGTAAGCGGGCTCACATATCGCGTCCGTAAGCTCTTAGCCACGGAGGCGGGCTTTAAGCCACTAGGGGTTGATTATAAAAAGCAACCATTGTATTGAAGAAAAGAAATGTGTACGGTGTGGTTACTTCCTTGGCCTGCCAGTCAGATGGTCGTGGTTTCTTCTTCTTCTTCTTCTTCTTCTTCTTCTTCTTCTTCTTCTTCTTCTTCTTCTTCTTCTTCTTCTTCTTCTTCTTCTTCTTCTCCTGTTTACACCAGGGCTGCAATTCTTACGCCGTTAGGCCGACACACCCGACTTCTGCGGGCATTTGTTAACCGCGTTAACCTTCCCGGGTGGTCATGGTTTCAATCCCCACGATATCATTTTAAATGGCTATATAAATCCATAGGTCATCTGTTCGGATCTTGATGTATAGGGTTGTTATAAACTTGACCTAGGTTCATAGGTTGGCCCAGTCTAAAATAAGTACCAGAATATTCCTGGGAAGTAAAAGCGTTTGTCTTTATATCTTTTGATCAGCATTACGCTTACCGCCTTTATTTCTAGTCAATTCCTGGTACCCATTTTAGGATGGGTCACCTAGGGATCCCAGGTCAAGTTTAAAATCTGACTCGATGCGAATTCGAACTCATCATCATACAGCCCGGCAGGATGGAGGTTAGCCACTGCACTTACCGCTGCTCTTCTTTCAGTAGCGCTCAAAACCTCTGATGCTATTTCTAATTGAATTTTATTAGGTCTTGGCATTACCCATAGGTCCATATGGTGGCGGGAATTAATATTCATGCGCGTATTCTTCCTGTGCGCTGAGGGCGGATTGCGGGGTTTATATTCTCTACGCTGGCCAGTTGGATTTCAGCATTGACTTATAGTTCAGAAAGCAATGGCAAAATAC
>JACEFZ010005904.1:0-5000 GCA_014155875.1 Cepaea nemoralis | reverse complement strand
GATTGATTGTTTCTAAGGTGGATGGATGGGTGGGTGGGGGTGGTTGGTTGGTGGTTGTGGGTTGATAAATTTGCTGGGTGTGTTGGTGGGTGGGTGGTGAGTTGGTTGGCTCTTTGGTGTTGTTGTTGTTGTTGTTGTTGTTGTTGTTGTTGTTGTTCTTCTTCTTCTTCTTCTTCTTCTTCTTCTTCTTCTTCTTCTTCTTCTTCTTCTTCTTCTTCTTCTTCTTCTTCTTCTTCTTCTTCTTCTTCGTACAAATGCCAACATATTTCTGTACTTCCTTTTCAGTTTGCATCCAACTAGACAGAAAATACAGACAAAAGATTCCAGCTGTTGTGGAGGCGGAAGTACAGGCTTTCATTTTGTAGAATTCTTTGGAAGGTGATGCTGTCATTTACACAGATGGGTCGGTCGTTCGACGAGAGAGAATATTCATGGGCTTTTACGGCTCATGCGGAGGGAAAATTGCGAAGGAAGATTCTGGTGCTTTTGTTGAGACCACAAGTAGCCTGGCTATGGAAGTCATGGCAGTAAGTAAAGCAATAACATGGCTCGAGACACAGACATTCACTAGGGCATGCTTCCTTAGTTACTCAATGAGCATGCTCAAGAAGACGGAGATGGGGTGGATCCGAAGTGGGTGGTTGCTGTCTCTGGAGCGGTCTCGGTTGGCAAAGATTAGTTTCATTTTCATGTCAGGGCATGCGGGTGTACAAGCAAATGAGCGGGCTGACAAGCTTGCAGGTAGGTCTATTCTTAAAGGCGGATCAGCCATGGACAAGGCTGACTTTCTGAATGCTCTACGAGAAGTAAGTCGTTCGCGAGAACCAAGTGATGACTGTGAATCTACAACCATGGTCAGGCTCCGAGAACAAGTTAAAAGAGGGATGGCCAAACAAAACACTACGCGGGAAGCCAAAGAAGATTAATAAACCAACGCAGAACTGGCCGCTATACGATGCGGGATTTACTGAGGAGGGGATCCGAGCACTTATGGATGGAATGGTTCGATGTGCAATGAGGATGATCTGTCGACTAACTAACTAACTAAACTAACTAACTAACTAACTAACTATCTAACTAACTAACTAACTAACTAAATTCTTCTTCTTCTTCTTCTTCTTCTTCTTCTTCTTCTTCTTCTTCTTCTTCTTCTTCTTCTTCTTCTTCTTCTTCTTCTTCTTCTACTATTTCTTCTCCTTCTTCTTCTTCTTCTTCGTCTCCTCCTCCTCCCCCTCCTCCTCCTCCTTCTTCTTCTTCTTCTTCTTCTTCTTCTTCTTCTTCTTCTTCTTCTTCTTCTTATTATTATTATTATTATTATTATTATTATTATTATTATTATTATTATTATTATTATTATTCGCCCTCCCTCTTCCTCACCCCCATCCCCCAAGGCAATTCCTTAAACCTAGTGATGTACAGCTACCTGCAAGATCAGTTTCTTCAGAATGCTACTGTGAAACTTTCCTCCCCTCTACATCTAATCCACTCTACACCGAGGAACCGACATACCCATGGATAGCTTGTTTATTTTTTTCTTTATATGAGTTTTACTAGGGTGGTGGCCTTGCGATCTACTGTGTGCGAGTTCTATCTTTAATTGGGATTTTTAACCTGTGCAACCAGCATGCGCATCCTCCAAATTATAGCCGTTATCAGAGAAACTAGGTATGCGGTCTCAATACCCAAGATCCCACGGTACAATTCTTATAAAAATTCCCATGTCTAAGATTCAAACCCAGTAACTTGTGAACCTCCGTCGGAAGCCATATACACTTGGCCATGCTGCATCTCATCCTTCTTCTACTTTCGTTCGCTTGAAATTTGTCTATATCTACATTGATGTCTCTTGTATAAACATCACTGTCTTCTTTAGTTCACTCAGTGGTCCATAAAGTGTATCTTCTACTGTTGTTTCTCTGGGCCAGATGCCCCTTTCTCAAATAGTAAAGCAGTAAACAAGTAAAGGACCTTGATGCCTGCATTATGCCCATTGGGCATATGGTGCTAGATATATACAGGGCGTTTGCAAAGTCTCACTACACCTTTTATGTAGAACGAATTTGGAAAATGAAGCACATGACGTCATCAAATTATGTGCTCCACACTCCATCGCGAAGCAATATGCAGAGGGTGGCTGTCGTCTGCTGGTGTAATTCTTTGCACTCCTTACAGTTATCAACGGAAGAAAGAATTTTTATTGGTTGAACAAGTGTTTCAAAATTCACACTGAAATAACAACATACACGTTGCAGAAGGTGTTTGACAATATGAAGAGACGTGTACAGTCGTGTCTTGAAGCCCGTGGTGGACATTTCCAACACCTGTTATAATTAATACTTCATTGGTACTTTCCAACTTCCCCAAAACAGCGTTAGACCATAGCAGTGACTATTGCAACTAATTTAACGAATTTTTAGCAAATTTTTTGAAGACGTCATTTACTTCATTTTTCAGATTTGACCTACATGCAAAGTGTAGTGAGACTCTACAAACACCTTGTATTTGTATATACCAATCGACATTTTGTGGGTTGTGTGGTCATTATCACAAATACCTCCTTTACTTCTAATACATTTCTTAGTACTAGTTATTTAGACTGGGTCTATTTTATAATTCCGAATCCCCCATATCTCCATTATTGACGAAAAATGGTCCAAAAATGCACAGCTGCTCAACATGGAAACTGCTCAAGAATCCCATTGTACGTAGACAGCTCCTTCAAAATGCCACCATTAATGTTTCTCCAAAGACAACATCAATCTTCAGCTTCTGTTTACTCATTTCCCCCTTTGGAAGACACGATCCTTGTTTTCCGAAGCTTCATCAATACCCAACCCCAGGAACCGCCCAGTGGTCATGTGACCGGCACGCTCTCCTATTGTTTGGACAATGTCCTGGGAAACCCGTGACTTTTGGCACCGGTTTCATTACCATGGCTACACATGCACGTGCGTGGGGGAACCCGGGATTTCCCGTAGCGTTTTGTCCCGATCAATCTGCAAGCAGGGTACAGTTTGTGTTGTTCTAGCTCCACCAGGTCGTAGTGCCAGGCACTGCCAGAAATGGTTGGTGATGGGTGTGCGAAAAGAGAAAAAGAGGAGGGGGGGGGGGGGGGGTGGCATGGTGTCAGGTCTTATATTTTTACAGCATCTTCACCATCATTATCAACATCGTTGTGACCATTTTCATTACCATTTAAATTAGTATCATCATCATCATCATCATCATCATCATCATCATCATCATCATCATCATCATCATTGTCGTCGTCGTTGTGACACCCATCACCAATGAGATCATCAACAGCATGGTTATCATCATCATTATTACTAACCTCATATTTATCACCATGACATCTTTATCACAATCATCATCACTACCACCACCATCACAATAATTATCACTATCACCAGGGGACGCAGAGGTGTTTCCAAGGTACCAGGGTCAAGTTCTATACTGGCCAAGACCTACTAACACGTCCTAGCTGTGCTTCCTGGGAAACAGGTCCCTTTGGGGTCCTGGCTAACGTAGTAGGATCGCTGATTCTTCCGAATTCGGAGAGTATCTGCCTGCATGGCGAGGAACCACCAGTCTGCACACCAATAAGCCAGACATAGGACAACGGATACTCACGCAAACCTCAGGACCTGTATGACATCACACTGATGTTGGACAACAGAATGTCTTCATCCGATATACGGGACTTCGCGCTGGAGTTCACAGCCAGCGAACACAAGCAAGCATCATCATCACTATCACCTTCTTCATCGCCACTTTCAACTATGACATCACCGCTATGACCGCCATCATCATCATCATCACCAGCATCATCCTCACAATTACCAAAAGGAGCGTGGTCATCATCAATCTTATCACAACCACCGCAATCACCATAACAACATCCCCCTTAGCGTCGTGGTAATATCTTTCGAAGCTAGAACAATCAATCTCTCGGGATTCGGTAAACAAGAAACGAATGGCCATGCAAGAGAATTCTTCTGTATTTAATGAAAATGGAGATATACACGTTAGTGGATTCTGTCCTAAACTTTTTTTTTTGGGGGGGGGGAGGGGGGGAATTCCCCACCGGATGAGAACCACTGATCTAGAAGATTTGCCTAGATATGTCGTATTTTGGGCAATTTTGGAGTGTGTGATCTGCCGTCTGCGGCGCCAATCCACATGTGCACACGGCTGATTCGCCAATCTTGAATTTTGTATACACGTGGTTGGGTAATCTATTGTGTCCTGTTCTGAGGCGAAGAATAATGATTTCTTCTGGTCTGTCCATAAGGTGATGCCTGATGTTGCGCCCGCTGCTGTTAGTCTAATCCTGTCCCTTGCGTGCCTGTTTGGTTGTGGTTGCCAGTTTGGTGGATGTCATCTGATGCTACATCTTCCGTGACTTTTCTCTTGTATTCGGTTTTCTTTGAGATCATTCAGGTGGCTGGGCTATCTGTCATTATTAGTGGCATGAATGTAGGCTTTGACCTGAGCCAATGCAGATTTATTCTTCACTGATATAACGCATGCATACATCTTATCGTTTTTATGAAGGCATCTTCCATACAACTCAAGACAATTCACATTCCTTCTTCCTAGATCCATTTCACTTTCCCAGACTGTGAAGCGGATAGTGTATCCAGACTATAACCTATTCCTGAATGCTGAACAACAAAGAAAAGAACCCGTTCCCTCTGCAAATGGTGTGGTGATCTCAGTCACAACCAGGGAAACTGTAACGTGTCGTTATGATGGAGACAAGGTGCTTTTATCTGCGCCACCTCAGGTGCCAACGAGTTATGTGCAGCTTTTAGAGAACCCTCTTGCAATACGTCTGTCATACGTCCTCGTGCTCCGTTGATACATGGCCATCATTGGCCTAAACAGAACTGGCAGACCATCTCGGAGTTGGGCAAGCTGGATGGCATCAAGCGGTCTGATTTAGGTCTGGTGCTTGTCTATCAAGAATGATGATGACCATTCATTTCAATAAGTTG